>CM076572.1:569540811-569799971 GCA_034641835.2 Pinus albicaulis
TGTTTCTACATATTTTAGAATGATCGCCTTTCCATATAAAGGTGCCATCACAGCCATCAATCAACTATCCTTCTTTGACTCCACTTCTTAGGTAACTGGAAGTGTTTCGTTCATTCACGCACCCAAAATTGCACTTCAGAACATTGGTGTATGACTCTTAAAGGATTCCACTCTCATGGGAACCTTTGTGTTACCTCCGCCTGCAACGTCGGCAGAAATTGCAAGTATAGAGACCTGCTACATGATATCTTCCACTCCATTTGGCATAAGGAAGAGTACGGGTGATTATGAAATTGTTATGTTGGATGAGTTTCTACCGCCCAGCCCTATTGAGCTAACATAGCAATCAATCTATCTGGCTTGGGCAGTGAATCTGAAATCATCATCGTCGGTTGTTTGGGTTGATCGTTCCTTAGATTTTGGTACTCCATCTGATCCTTTTTCCTCAACTTTCTGTTGAAAATGCAACAAGATTATGGAGCTTAGTGAAATGAAGTCACCTTCACTAAGTGGGCCCGCAGGCTATTTTTGGAGCAAAGTCTATTTTTGGAGCAAAGGCTATTTTTGGCGCAAAGTCTATTTTTAGACTATGTCTATTTTTAGACATATGGATCATGGTCTATGAGTTGCAGGATGCTATTTATGGATGATTGGTCGAGTTGGTAAAAATATATGGACCTCTATTTTTAGACATTGGGCGGTTTCTATTTTTAGACTGCCGGGCTAAAAATAGAACAATAAAATATTATTAACCCTTGATAATATTTAGACTATAAACATTATCTTATCCTCTTGGAGCACTTCAGTTTGATGCTTGGATGTGGCACATGCAGCTGACAGAAGGAATTATGCTATTCCTAGGGGTTATTTGAGCTAATGCATGGTTGACTTCAGTTAGAACTCCAGTGGCAGAGTTTGATGGAGTTGATGAGACAGTTGGTGGAGTTGTGTTATGTTTAAACTAGTTGAACTAGTTGTATTTAGTCTAACTGAAAAATACACTAGTGATGAGTGGTGTGAATTAATTATTAATTAATTCACTAATTATTAACTCATAATTCAACTAAAGAACACATCATTTAACTGCAATGCATGGACAGTTCAGTGGAGACCAGTGTTAGAGGTGGGTGAAAGGGTGAGTTTGCTATCAGTTGTGACTATTGGCTGTGCATGAGATTTGCACACACATTGATGGAGATTGCCAATGAGGATTGCGCAGTTGGAGCTAGTGGGATTCGAACTTGGATCTCATTCATTACTCACTTGGATTGCGCAGTAGAGGCAGGCAGACTTGTGGAGGAGATTTGAACCCATGACTTGTTCAAATCTCATATAGTTTTTGTGTAACTTTCTAGAGACAGTACGTGAGTACTTGTGAGGAGTATTGTGCTATGTATTGTTACATGTTCTCTATCATTATAATATACAGATAGTTGGGGGTTTTCAGCTATTGCTTTCCCCATTACATCCTGTGTTGATATGTGTGCTTGATTATGTTTTAATGAGCGCATGCGACTGCTTTATATTTCCGCATATTGATGATCAATTGTAGAAGAGGTTATGTATTATGCATGAACCTTAAATAGTGTGTAATTAGGATAATCTCGGAGAATAATTCAACAAATTATTCAAATTTCTATATGGTATCAGAGGTTGAGAATTGATCATCGGATCTATTACAGTGATTACAATTATTTCGGTAGACAGAGTCTGTAACGGGCCAGATAGCCTCTAGATCCATCCTTTCTTTGAAAGGTGATATACCCAGTAAATTCCCCTACAGTCGATCTCTGTGCTAGAAATAATTTTTTCTCACAGATCCAGAAGCAGCTGAGTTCTGAGTTTGGAATTCGAATTTGCAACAGAATTTGGAATTCGAATTTGCAGCAGTTTTCTTGGTGCCAGAGTTGAAATGTCTTTCAACGGATTGCGACTGGAATATGCCCTTGAGGGAAGTTTGAATTATGTTGCATGGAAGGACCGAATGGAGGCGGTATTAGATGATAACGGGCTGAAGGAGTTCATAGAAGCTGAGATCCCAAAGCCTACTGATGCTGCTCAAGTTGAGGCTTGGCAAAAGAAGATGGCGAAATGTCGAAGAATTCTGTTGGAGGGCGTGAAGGATCACATTGTATCCAGCATGCATGGAAAAGCTTCTCCATAATTTATGTGGAAAGCGTTGACAGATTTATTCCAAAGCAAGAGCGACCAGAGGAAGTTGGCGCTCAAGGATAAACTCAAACATATAAAGATGGAGAAAGGCGACAGTATGCCGAAGTACCTCACGAAGTTCATCCAATGCAGGGATGAGCTGGGAAGTGTGGGGGTGACTGTCGATGATGAGGAATTGGCGAGCTTGGCTCTCCTTGGTCTTCCGAAGAGTTGGAGGCATGTCGGCCGAAGATTCTGGGTTGTCGGTCGGGAGAAATTGCCAGGATGGGAGCGACTTTGGTCGGATCTTGTGCAAGAGGAGATAAGGCGGAATACCAGGGACAGATCTTCATCAAAGGCATCCGATGAAGAAAATTGTGCTTTGGCTGCCAAAGAAAAGAAGGGGAAGAGCAAGAAAGCTTCTCATTCCGGTGCGAAAGGCAAGAAGCAGGACATGTCCAAGGTGAAGTGCTTTCACTGTCACCAGCACGGACATTATGCCACAAATTGTCCGCAGAAGAAGAAAAATAAGCAGGCTGCTGGATCTGTAGTAGGAGAGGCCTTAGCCTTGCAGTTTGAGCTGTATTTTTCGCTGATCGCATGCTTGGTCTCAAGTGTGATGGGATTAGTATGGTTCTTGGACAGTGGTGCGTCTTTTCACATGACAGGAGATCGAGATTTGTTTTCTGATCTGGATGAGAAAGATCTTGGAGTGCACATCGAGATGGGCGATGATGGTAGATACAGTGCGAATGGTATCGGTACCATTTCCTTTGAGAGGGAGTCTGGTAAACCCTTCGTATTGAAGGAAGTGATGCATGTTCCAGATTGAAGAAGAATCGATCTCTCATGGCGATGTTAGAAGACAAGGGGTGTCGTTGTTCTCTAAAGAAGGGGAAAAATGCTAGCCGCAAGAAGGCAACTGGTAAGACCCGGAGGATAGGGGTTCGAGTTAAGAACCTTTATCAATTGCAAGTAGATGGCTGTGCAGCAATGGCATGCAAGGCAGAAGGAGTGGTGAGCCAGGATGATGGCGAGTTGTGGCACCGGAGATTGGGTCACCTTCACCATGGAGCTTTGAAGATACTGCAGCAGATTTCTACTGGGCTTCCTAAGGGCACTCTTGCGCAGTTAGATCAGTGCAAGGGGTGTACCTTCGGAAAATTTGTGAAAGCCACCTTTCACGAGAAGGATAGTCGCGCCACGACGATCCTTGAGAGAATTCACACAGACGTGTGTGGACCTTTCTCAGTAGCTTCAACAACAAAGCACAAGTACTATGTGATCTTTGTTGATGATTTTTCTCGGAAGTGCTGGATCTTCTTCATGCAGAAGAAGAGAGAGACATACTCAAAGTTCTGTGAGTTCAAGGCGCCGGTTGAAGGAATCTGGGAAGAATGTGAAGGCTCTTAGGAGTGACAATGGTGGTGAATTCATCTCTGCTGAATTCAAGGACTTTTGCAGCGCAGAAGGAATTCGGAGAGAGCTCATATCCCCCCATAACCCACAGCAGAACGGGGTTGCCGAGCGGAAGAACAAAACGATCGTGGGTGCTGCACGGGCGATGTTGCATGATCAGGGCCTACCCCTTCACTTGTGGGTGGAGGCATGCAATACTACAGTATATGTGCAGAATCATTGTCCTCACAAGATACTTGGCATGAGTACACTGGCGGAGGCGTTTTCCGGTAAGAGGCCTGATATTTCCCATTTGAGGATTTTTGGTTCACCTGTCTACATGCATGTGACAAAGGATGCCAGGAAGAAGCTGGATCCAACCGCAGAGGTTGGGATATTTGTGGGGTACACTGATACACCTCACAACTACCGGGTGTATTTTCCAGACAGTCGCAAGACTGTTGTGCGACGGGATATCAAGTTTCAGGAGGAGAAAGCCATGCAGTGTTCGCTTGAGAGGGAGCCACACTTGCATGCAGATGAGGAGCTATTAGTTCCTAAGGAGGAGCTTCCAGATGTGGATCAGCCACAAGATGAAGTTCAGGAGGTGGAAGAGACCACCCATGCAGCGCCAACCATCGAGGGTACTGATTGCCAGAAGCCGAGGCGACTGGCTCAAGATGCAGAGAAGATTGTAGGAGAACCTACATCATAGCGCAGACAGAGATAGTCACCTGAACGATATACTGGATACATGGCTCTGATGAGCAAGTGTATCATGAAAAAATCATCCTCTTTCGAGGAAGCTGTGGAGGACCCTGCATGGGTAGATGCCATGGTGGAAGAGTATGATTCGATTGTCAGAAACAGTGCATGGGAGATTGTCCCAAAGAGCGGAGGGGAAATCGCTGGTGGGTTCGAGATGGTCATGTGCGCGGTGCGCCGACGGGGAGGTGGAGAAGGCGGGGCAAGATTTGTCGCTCGAGGCTTCGCGATAGAGGGGATCGATTATGAGGAGACCTTTGCACCAGCCGTGTACTCTTCCATACCTTGCACTCTCAGCGGACGCCGTAGATGGGGTGGCACATCCATCGATGGATGTGAAGACCGCGTTCCTCAACCGAGTGATTGAGGGGAGTAAGTGTACATAGAGCAGCTCCGGGTTTCGAGATCTTCAACAGCGAGTCGCATGTGTGCGTACTCAAGAGAGCACCGTACGGGTTGAAGCAAGTACGGGTTGAAGCTAGCACCTCATGCTTCGTACACACGGACAGACAGCTATTTCACCGGGCTTGGATTTTCCAAGAGTGAGGCGGATCCTAACCTGTACCAGATTGTGGTGGAGGGGAAGCTGCTGATCATTGTACTGTATGTAGATGATCTGATTTTGACGGGTGATGAGCTGTTGATACTTTCATGCAAGGAGGACCTTGCTAGAGAGTTTTAGATGAAGGACTTGGGCCTCCTTCATTATTTCCTGGGATTGGAGATTTGGCAGCGCAGTGGTGGACTGTTTTTTTCTCAGGGTAAGTATGCCCGGGAGATTCTGGAGAGGTTCAACATGCATGGCTGCAAGCCTGTTGATACCCCTCTTCCTGTAGGTTGGAGGAAGGAGGATGCTACTTCAGCGGAGGTAGTGGATGCAACTGTCTATCGACAGTTGGTGGGGTCGCTATGTATCTGGTCAATACACGACTCGATATATGCTATGCTGTTAACCACCTTTCACAAGCTATGGTTAAGCCTACCAAGATCTTCTAGAAGGCAGACAAGCATGTATTGCGTTATCTCAGTGGCACATCGGGATATGGTCTGTGGTACAGACAAGAGGATGAGGTGAAGTTGTGTGGCTTCACGGATGCAGATTGGGCAGGGAGCCCAACGGACCGAAAGAGCACATCTGGAGGGACTTCGCATCGGCCGACAAATTTTCCCCGTGGGTACGTGTTGTGCGTAGATCCGTGGCACCTGGGCTCGTAGTCAGTATATATGGCAGCAAGCTTGGCTGCATGCGAGGCCATATGGATGAGGAAGATCCTGGTCGGGTTGTTCGGGTCACACTTGGAGCCTACCGTGATTTATTGTGATAACCAGAGTTGCATTAAACTCTCAGCTAATCCAGTATTTCATGATAGATCCAAACACATCGACATCAGGTACCATCATATCAGAGATTGTGTGCAGCGGAGAATCATGTTACTTTCATATATTCCCACGGAGGATCAGGATGCTGATATCTTGACGAAGGCGCTCACCATGAGCAAATTCGAATACCACAGAGGCAGGATAGGGGTTGCAGATAATCCATATCTTGTTGAGAGGGAGTGTTGAAAATGCAACAAGATGATGGAGTTTAGTGAAATGAAGTCGCCTTCACTAAGTGGGCCCGCAGGCTATTTTTGGCGCAAAGTCTATTTTTAGACTATGTCTATTTTTAGACATAGGGATCATGGTCTATGAGTTGCAGGATGCTATTTATGGATGATTGGTTGAGTTGGTAAAAATATATGGACCTCTATTTTTAGACATTGGGCGGTTTCTATTTTTAGACTGCCGGGCTAAAAATAGAACAGTCAAATATTATTAACCCTTAATAATATTTAGACTATAAAAATTATCTTATCCTCTTGGAGCACTTCAGTTTGATGCTTGGATGTGGCACATGCAGCTAATAGAAGGAATTACGCTATTCCTAGGGGTTAGTTGAGCTAATGCATGGTTGACTTCAGTTAGAACTCCAGTGGCAGAGTTTGGTTGAGTTGATGAGACAGTTGGTGGAGTTGTGTTCTGTTTAAACTAGTTGAACTAGTTGTATTTAGTCTAACTGACAAATACACTAATGATGAGTGGTGTGAATTAATTATTAATTAACTCACTAATTATTAACTATAATTCAACTAAAGAACACATCAGTTAACTGCAATGCATGGACAGTTCAGTGGAGACCAGTGTTAGAGGTGGGTGAAAGGGTGAGTTTGCTATCAGTTGTGACTATTGGTTGTGCATGAGATTTGCACACACATTGATGGAGATTTCCAATGAGGATTGAGCAGTTGGAGCTAGTGGGATTCGAACTTGGATCTCATTCATTACTCACTTGGATTGCGCAGTAGAGGTAGGCAGACTTGTGGAGGAGATTTGAAATCGGGACTTGTTCAAATCTCATATAGTTTGTGTGTAACTTTTGGAGATAGGACTGAGTACCTGTGAGGAGTATTGTGCTATGTATTGTTACATGTTCTCTATCGTTATATTATACAGATAGTTGGGGGTTTTCAGCTATTGCTTTCCCCATTACATCCTGTGTTGATATGTGTGCTTGATTATGTTTTAATGAGCGCATACGACTGCTTTCTATTTCCGCATATTGATGATCAATTGTAGAAGAGGTTATGTATTATGCATGAAGCTTAAATAGTGTGTAATCAGGATAATCTCGGAGAATAATTTAGCAAATTATTCAAATTTCTACACTTGCCCTCTTATGTGTATACATTGTGGAATAGTGCCCGAAGTCATGGCAGGGGAAGCACTTGATTTTGGACAAGTATTTCTTCTACCCTCTTGGCAGGAATCAAATTCACCTTGAGAATTGTTCCCCTTGGCCTTTATTCCTTTGACGACTAAGGAAAAGTCCTCTTCCACTTCTTTGGATGAGGTCCCATCTCTGGTATTCTGCCTTATCTCCTCTTCCATCAAATCGGACCAAAGGCGTTCCAAATTTGGTAGCTTCTCCCTCCCATTTACCGAATCTTGGTAGTTTTGCCAGCTCTTAGGAAGTCCTAGAAGTGATAGGCTTACCAGATCATCTTCTACTAAAGTAACTCCAACTTGACCAAGTTCATCACAAAATTGTGTGAACTTGCTGAGGTACAATGGTATTTTTTTGTTATTTTTCATATTGATATTTCGAAGCTTTTCATTGAGTGTCAGCTTCCTATGGTCACTACTATTCTAGAATAGATCTATCAATGCTTGCCACATTGCATATGGAGTCTCTTTATCAAGGATATTAGAGACAATATGGCCTCATACTACCTCCAATATGATCCTCCTCGCCTTGGTAAGACACTTCTTCCAATATGCTAGATCCTGGACATCACAATGCTGCCAATTTCAGTATATCATTATCAATTAATTCTTTCAACCAATTTTATTCCAAGACCTCCTCCGTGCAGTCCTTACAAGATTTACATAATTGGATCTTCCCTCAAAGGCATACTCGAGCCTTAGTCCATAGAACACCATCCTGCTAGCTCTGAATAAATGATCCTGCAAATTTGATCCTCAAGCAACAACAAGTTCAAAATATATTCTCTACTGTGACTCTTGCTTTGGTACCATGTAGAAATTCCTTGTAGATTCAAACTTATTATGTAATTTTCAAAAACAAAATACTTGAAACTAGTCTACTCATTAGCAAACAATTAATCGATCGCGAAATCACAACATAAACATGAGACAAGATTAAACACACATACTTATAATTTTATCTACGTGAAAGAAACAACTCAAAACCCCTTCATATATGTATTGCATTAATCATAAAATAAAGAAGAAATAAAATGCTTGCTCAAGCTTGAACAATCTCTGCACTAGTATAATCTATCTTGTTGCTTCATAGACAGAATCTGGTCAATACTTAGCCAATTTCATTCCTTCCCAAGCTCCTAGTTCCTTGCGATGTTCAATAAGGAATTAGCCCCCTCTTAATTAGGGAAATTTCTCATTAAGAATTGCACAATTCCTTTAGGCCTTTCTCTAACTGCATGCACCACCTGTACAACTTGGATGATCATCCGACTGATAGTACACTGCCCTTGAACTCCAATCTCCACTGGGTAACTCAACTTATCTCCATGCATCAATTATTTTGGTTTGATTGATGAGTTAATTAAAATATCAGTTGAAGTTACACCCCACTACTGGACCCTCACATAGTTCTTAATCAGTTAGAACTAGTTTAACTCATAATAACTCAAATTAATTGATCCTGATTGCTAGAAATTAGCAATCAATCATAACTAAACATAAACATAGTGTCCCCAACTCGAATTAAATGAGTTAACTGAATGAAAAGGGCATGTCACCTCAGTTAATGACCTCCAAGTATTTTACTGAAATTGAAATTTGAATTTCTCCTAATTAATTTGGGAAAAATTAAATTAGGAATTTCTTGTCGTATTTTCAACACAATTATCCTAGTTCAATTATAAAACTTCTGCAATTAATTTACAAGTTTTACAATTTAAAATCATTCAACAATTTCCTAGTAACATGCCCACTTTTTTTTCACGCACGTGAAACCCACTATTTCCTCAGTATGACTTATGCACCTTCGTGCAACCTTCTCGCAACTCAAATATGACCTATGCCCAATTGTGCAGCTACAACCTTGTTAATACTGCCTGAACATGCTTGTAACCTGCCTATCGTGCAGCTCGTGCCTTGCCTATAGTGCAGTAGCGGCCCAAGTTTCTGTCCAAATTCATCTGCCCAAGACTGCGACTGGTTCAACTTGGTCCTTAGGCTTGCTGGGCAAGCCACATTCCGTCGAACTCCCTGTAACTCGTCCTTCTTATGTGAACGCCCTGTGATTTCCTTTTTGTTCTAATTGCTCTGAATTTCTTGGTCAAATATTCTGTTGAACGAACATCCTTCCATCTTATTTATGCGCTTTTCACTTGTTCGTCGACACCCCTCATTCGTATGAGCCAACTCAACACTTTGTTAAATGCCCTAACCGACTTTCAAACTTGTGGTGATCGCCCCGACTGACTTATCGTTTGGAGGGTGAACGCCCCTTTGTGGGTGAGGCGCACTCCTAGGCTGAATTTCCGGTGGGCAGGCATACACCCCTTTTTGGCAGGTGTGCTCCTTTCCTAGGCAATTCCTTTTCCTATAGGCACACACTAACTCCTTCCCATCACTCGCTACTCATTCCTTGCTCCACATGTCGCTCCCGTTAGTCATCTACACGTTGTGTCACTGCCACACACACTCTCGCCTACCTGTTGCAATAGTCTGAGTCACCCTTTCTCGGGCGCCCCATGGTGCCGGCATGCCCCTAGTGCGTGCTGCTACAATTTCCATGGTGGGTCGACCCTCAAGTCACCGCTATAAGTTGACATGCTTGTCATACATCCTTTGCTCATCCAACCAATGTGCTTGTTTGGTTAAACTCGCCTGTCATGACTTGCCCTCGATTATGTGTGTTTTGGTGCCTCGCCTTCATGCAGGCGCGCGCCCTCCCAACACGTGTTCAATTTTTGGACTCTCCTAAGTGAGTGCATACTGTCATGGGTGCCCATTGGTCACGGTTCCAACTCAGGGCCCTAAGAGAGGCCATGCATGTCCTTAAGAGCATAGAATGAATATTGGCCCAAATATAGCTCCTCGAATGTTAACAAACTAACCTATCAAACAGGGACTGTACCAAGGTCTCAGTTTTTAGGGGTAGCAAACAATCATTCGATTTTAAGAAGTGTTAGATTAAGAATACACCTTTTTTTTAGCATATTTTTGACATTTTAAATTTTCTTATGTATGAAGTATAACCATTTTTTTTAAATGTTAGTGATTTTCATGTTGATTTCAAAAGGCATTGATACAATGTCAACCCCTTTTTTTGGGTCTTACTTTTGACACTTTAAATTTTCTAATGTATTAACTCTCGATAATTCTTTTTAAAAACGCAGATTTTGAAAAACATAATTTTTTTTTTGTATATTTTTGCCCTTTTAAATTTTCTTATGTCCTAAGTATGCACAATTTTTTTAAATTTTGATTATTTAACTCCCCATGTACAGTTAAGGAAGTGGAACTGACAAAACAAAACCAAACTGACCTTCCACACATGCTACAAAACCTTTAGGAGCCAACCAACCTTTCTAGGTGACCAACCCTTGAGGAAACTTATTTTTTCACTGATCTAACACCCTAGTCGATCCCTTGATAAGCCATGTATGTCACTTTAGGCGTCCATTTGGTCCCATAACAAGGCAAGCCAATGGCTATGTAATTTTTAATCTAGTTTTGTGCCAACGACCTCGGATTATGTCCCACTTTTTCAGGGCTGGGACTTAGGTCGCTTTCCAGAACTTCATGAAAACTTCAGGAATGATAAATAACACTTATACAGGGGTACTAATGCAAATATTTGATCAATGACTTAACTGGACCCCTACTAACCATGACTATCATTTCGTCAAACATGTCACAAATATGCATTCTATAGGTCATATCAACAAATATGAGAATAGGGGTCTCATACTTATCTGAGAATCACTAAGAAGCATTGATCCCCTATCAAATTAGCTGCATTATCATTTATTAGGTCATATATTCAGTGTTCATTCATTTACAAATCAAAACATGACGAGATCCATCCATCATCACTATCATAAAGAATCAACATATAAAAAACATAAATAACAAGGATACAACAACCATAAATGCCACATATGAACCAATACATTTTCACATAAAATACCAAGGAAAGGAAATCTTATTAATGAATGCAAATCCATCTAGATTTGGGACTTCCACATACCACCTGACCATAGATTGGCTGAACCAAACCTTTCTTTCATCCAATCACCCTCGTGCCATATTCCAAGAATGAATGTGGGACTCATAATAAAAAATCAACCAAGGCTTCCTGAAGGTAAACCACCTCACCCTCATCAATAGAACCAGGATTTACCACAATACACACCGGATCACCAGGCCCTAAACAAGCATGTATTCCACCAGATTTCTCCACCTACACCATGAGGAATTTCCCTGTATCCTAGTCTCTAGGTTTCACCACATATCCCACCATTCATCGGCCTAGATTCCTAGGTCAAATCTAGACTTCACCCTCTAGGATTCACTGTATATCCTGCCAATCACCTTCCAAGGATTCCTAGTCCTGATTGAGGGCACCCATCTCTAGGCTTTATCATATATCCCTTCATTCACCAGTCAAGTATTCCTAGGACCACTGAGGTAACACAAAACTCATGTTTCTCCGCAACCCACAGTCCATTTCAGGGTTCACTAAGCCAAGGATTTAACACAATCCACAGTCTGATTTAGGGATCACTAGTGTGTTATTTATTTCAGAAACCACCTCTTACACAAAATTTTGTCACCATGGCTATCGATTCAGATCCTTCACCATCTGATGAAGTGTTGCAAGTGAATCCACTATGAAGCTTGAAGTAAAACAATACCAGGGACAAAACAAATTTTGGGTTACACTGCTTAAGAACCATTTTTGAGCATATGTGCAATTTTCCTGAAAAAAACCGTGCCTACGCAATTTATTCCACTATAAACTGCGCAAATATTCACAGTTTCTTCCACTATAAATTGCGCAGTTTTTTTCGCATAGGTTAAAAAAAAAAAAAAAAAAGCTCTAGAAGCTTTGGTTAAGGAATATAATCCAAATTAGAAACCTCAAACCACTACATACCCACGCCTAATCGCTTGGTACATGGAACTAATATCCTCCTCTTAAGCATCATATTCCTTGAGGAGAGGAACTAGAAACCTCCTCATACTTCCTATAAATTGAGCATAGGAATAAAGAAATGGTAGACTTGGATTGGTAAACATATGCTGCTGGTTTGGGGTCTAAAGAGCTTGTCATCAAGGGAATGAAAGAATACCATTGGAAGAGGCCTGTGACATCAAGACAACAAGGTTGTAAGCTTATTTTCCCTTTGAATTTAATACAAATATTGTTCTTTCCTAATTGCATCTATTTTGATGTTATTTGTGAGATTCCTTGATCACTCATATGGTTTATGACTGACTAATGATTCAATTATATGTTCTATTCTCAATTAAGGATTTCATTTAACTTTTCTTTTATATGTGAGATGCTTTAATCCCTTTGAATGTTTTTTCCTATGCATATCTCTTTTGAAGTGTCATGGATAAATTGTGGAAATAATTTGGAAAGTCTTTAAGGGATTGAGGAAAATATGGTTGTGGAAAATGCTAAAAGGAATTCTACGAGCACTTCGTTAATAGTTAAGTGATTCTTCACATATTACATGTTTCATGTTTTAGTTATAAGCTAAGGAAATTTAGTAATTATTTTCTTCTTTGTTTATAGTTTTCCTTAGGAATTTGGGGAGATCGCTTCTGTCCACAGAAGGGATTTGTCTGCCTAACAAATTGGTGATTGCGTTGGGGAACGAGAGTCTCCTTTCTGTCCTTTTCTGACCCTTAACACCTTTATATCCTTTTAAGAATTAAAATTTCTGGTTTGAGACCTTTATTTTTTACTTTTTCTTAATTTTATCGATCTATGTGGTTTTTGTTTAGAAACAGAGTGCAAATTTGTGTAATTTTTCTTCAGCAATAGTGCACATGTGTGCTGTATTACACTGATTTCCTTTGCAACCCTATTAAATTTTTGAAAAAGTTAAGGTTTCTCTGATTTAAGTCCATATTTTTTGTTTTTATGATTTCTTTGGCTTGTTTATCGTCTCATAAAGTCTTTGTTAAGTTGATTGGGTATTTTGAACTTAATTTTTTGAGAAATTCTTAATTTGATTTTCTTTGGTCATTACTCAGAGGTTTTTCTAAGTGTTAATCACCTTTAAGTGTCATTAGTTTTGATCTTTGGAATTTTCACCCAATTTACTTAACTTACACTTGATTAGTTCCTTAGATTATATTGGTGAAGGAAAATAGACTTGTTTTTCTTTCATTGATATGGAAACATCTTTTGTTTATTTTGATGAATTCTCTTGCATAGATTACATTTGCATGGTTATAATTCTCATTTTCACAATATGAACGGAAATTGTGCATAGATTACATTTGCATAGTTTTCAAGAAAATTTTGCATAGATTATATTGCATGGTTTGGCATTTAGGGCTTTGAATTTCATTGCAAGCGTTTTATTGAAGATATAGTGTAGGAAATTCTTGATGTTGCATCGTTATTTGTTGCAAAATTGTTTGAATTTCATTCCTTCCTTTAGATACATCTTCATCGAATTGAAAAGATTATAAATTTCATGTTTGAATGCATTAGAATTTTGATTTAGGTCATAACACCATACGTTTCACCTCCATTTACCTACTGAGTAAATAATAACTTAGTAACATTGTTAATTAAAATCAATCTAGAATTTTTTACATTTTTTTGGCTCATTCCACCAACATAGATTAGGTTAGTGCTTTGGAATAAGGAAGTGAGTAAACTTTACAAAGCTATAAACAAATAGTAGAATCTTGTGGTAGGGAGTAAATCTAGTTATTGAAATTTTTATCTGGGTAGCTCCTCTTACACATGAGTCAAGCACGAGATCATATCGGACCCGGTGAAGTAATCATACTTGCTTCATTAGTTACGGTAGATTATTTTCAGGAATTACAAACGATGTCGAAAGGTACTTGGGATCACTTGGAAGTAAACCTCAAATTTACCATGTTGAGGAGTTTTCAAGGGGATTGAGATTTGTTACTATGCCCTTGCATGTACTATGACTGTTCCCGCAGGTTGAATTTTTATAGTTGGTAACATTAGTGACCATAATCTTAGGGATTTTTCCCAAGGTAGTAGTAGAGGGAAGGTCTCTACTATACCTAGAACAGACGTTGACCAGATTCACTTGGAACTTTTGGAGGGTAATATTCACTCGAGATGGCATAAGTGGAGTTACTTACACCAAATTATTTCATTAAGAAGGTTGTCAGGGTAATTTGTTCCATCCTCTTTATCTATATACTTTCACATTGATTTCTACGATGTTGGATTTCATCACCAACTAGTGATTTCATTGTGAAAAGATTGTTTGTGTGGTTTGACTCCTAGAATTTTTAGCGTGTGTTATTTGTTTGTTTTTACTTTTTAGAGGCTTTAGGTGTGGAATGTGAATTTGGATTGTTAATATTGTTAATTTTTTAACTGAAATTCACTAAAATTGAATCTAATGGCATAAGTTTCAGAATTTACCAACCAAGGAATCCCTCTTAATGAGAATCCTAATCCTTTTCCTTACTTTGGAAATATTGGGCCTCCCTATATGGCTACATTGTCATTACCTGGATTTACCATAGGTTTTCTGGTATGGTTTTTTTCAAATTTGTGGTCTCATATACTTAGATTGTTCCACCTCAAACAGATTATACACCTCATCCGAGTTCACCATCTCAACATTACCAACCTCAAGTTGACCCTTTACCTTCTTCATCCAACACATCTTCCCCCCTTTCTTCTTCTTCGCTTGGTAAAATCCTTGATTGTAGAAACCAGGTGTCTAAGAAGAAGAATAAAGGGAAGAAGAGGAAGAAGCAAGATAAGAGAGAATTCAACCAACCAACCATGGATGTAAGTATTGGTAATGTTGAGGAAACCTCCAACATGCATCACAAGCCCAAATACCCTTGCAAGCTTTGTAAGGGTGACCACTTCCTTATCAATTGTCCTGGTATTCCTAAGGTCTTGGAAGTATCGTCAAAAAATTCTTATCAAATTACTGTTGATCCATCAACCAATGATTGTCAGGTTCCAAGGAAAAAAGGTAAATTTAGGTTTCATTGTAGGTTATGCAAAGGGAGTCATTACACTCACATTTTCCCTCACATGGATGAAGCCTAAAAATTGTTGGAAAAACTTTGTGTTTAACAACGAATTCCAAATGGTTACTGGAAACTTTCTCCCAACCTACCATTAGTTGACGAAGTGATTGATCTAATTCCAAGTACAATCAATCCCACTCTTCTATTTGAGAGTGAAATACATATCACTCAGGTTTATGAACCAGTAGTTAGTCAAGTGGTCAACTCAATTTCACATTCAGTCGATCCTATATCCCTATAGAGAGTGAAATTCATACCACTAAGGTTCTTTTTGTTACATCATATTCTTCTACACACGAGGGAATTTCACCTATTTCCATTGAACCCCCTCCAAGTATTGAGGTCTTTTGTTTTGATTGGAGTAGACTAACATAACCCTGTATTCCTTCTTCCACACATTTCCAAATCATTATGAAGGATTATGGTAAGAATTTTCATCACACAAATGTATATGAGCATGCTTCTATTAGTATTTTATCCTCAACCACTTGGCAAGCTTTGGGTTCCCCTCAGCTTGTGCCTATTACAAAAAATTTGCTAGCTTTTAACATAACCATTAGTGAACCTTTAGGGATCCTTCCTAAGTTTCCTATTACCTTGGAAGGGAAAAATGTCTATATTAATATTGCACGGTAGTCCAAGACCCCTTGGATTTCAATTTACTCCTTGGGAGAGACTATGTCTATGCCATGAAATTTGTCGTGTCCACACTCTTTCGAGTGATTTATTTCCCCCAAAATGGAAAAATTGTGACTATTGACAAAATTTCATTTTTTGGTCTTGAGTTGCTTAATAACCATCCAACATCCCTAAATTTTCCTTATATGGAAATGGTATTCGCCCCACCACGGGTTAATTATGTGGCAACATCGTTAAAAAATGAAATAGATCCTTTTGAGGACAGTTCTTTTACTGTGTCAACCTCATTAAAAAATGAAATAGGGATCCATGAGGATGGTTATTTTATTGTGTCAACCTCGTTAGAAATGAATGAGGTCGCTATGAGCATAGTTATTTTCCTGTGTCAAGCTCATTAAAAATGAAACAAATCCTCCCCTAATTGAGTTGAGTCTTTGACTAGATGTCGTAAATGTTAAGTCGAGTCTTTCATCGGATATCGTAAATGAGCATTCATTCCATCCAACTATTAGTAACTATTAGGCTACTTATGTGAATGAAATGAAGGTTAGGGGGCATATTCCCTTGCAAGTTATGCTTGGGTGACATTGAAAGTTACCTCAAGCACAATTTTGTTTTTTGTTTCAAGCTTGTGTAAAAATGAAACCATTCTCAAGCATAGTTTTTCTCTATTTCAAGCTTGATAAAAATGAAACCTACCTCGAGTTAATTTCAGTTATTATTTTAAAAGACTCAATAAACTCATAAAAATCCAGAGTTTCTTTTTCTATTCATTTCTTTCTCTTAAAATGTATATGAAATGTTGATTTATTTCCTTCTTTTCCTACTCGTTAATTAAATTGAAATTCGGTAATATGAGTAAAATTTTATCACTTTTTCGGACTTGTTAAAACTTGCGAAAAAATGAAACCATGGAGTTCTCTTTTAAGCCCTTTTTAGACTCTCTAAACATGAAAATATCATTGAGTACTTGACTATTCAAACTCGAAAAAGTAAATGAATAGTTATCTATTCTATATAAGTTTACCCCTTTCCTGGGATAAATTAGACTCTTATGAAAAAGGTATATGTTGACTAATTATGGTCAATAGAGTTCTCTCCTGCATAATTTTATCCTTTTTCGAGCTTGAGAGACTAAATTTACAAAAAATAACATTGTGGAGTTTACTTATGTTTTTCTCCTGACTCCCTAAAACTGAAAGACACCGAGCTTTACTTTATTTAGGCTCGTTAAAATTTACGTTGAAAGAGATGAATAAGTTTCCTTTTCTTGTCTTTTAAAACTATTTAGAAATAAAAACAACATCGAGTTACCCCTTCAGTGGACTCGTAAAGCATAAACAGTGAAAGAATCATCAATCATGACCAGACCGAACCACTCCTTCCTAGGGTTCTTTAAAAATACTTCAAAGGAATCATCTGAAGGGTGAGCTTATAGGACAATCATATGTTATCCTCCTCGAGCTTGTGTAAAAATACATAGGTACTTGCTAGTAATGGTGGGGAGGAATTGGGAAAGATTTTATTTTTTTGGTATTATTTGAAGGCAGTATGTCACTCTTGAACATGACACTCCATCGCATTTGTGTCTAGGTTGGGAAATCCATTTGTCTCACAGTTAATCAAATCTCATTGAAAGTCTTCAGTTGGTTTTCGGTATTATCGTTCAGTCAAACACTGCCAAGTATAAGTGTCGTGTCGCCAATATGTTCAAGAGAAGTCCAACCTCAGTCAAAATTACCTTCCAAATCATAAACTTCAAACGTGTCGGTCATCCCTAAGTCAGTCTTGAATTACTCCAATTTTTTATTCAAACCTTGACATGAAGTTCATGTCTTAGGCCCTCCTGCGACGAATCACTTCCTATCGAATTTAGCTCATTATCTAGGAAGTTGATCTATAAACCATTTTCATTACCTTGAGGCTTGCATGCCTTAATGGCAGGTTTTCCTCCTTTGAAAACAAGTTCTCAGCATTAACCTTCGATTGAATGATTCTATTAGTGTTCGACTTCAAGACATGTTTTCACACTTCATAGATTGTACTAGAAGTACCTTGAGGACCATTTTCATTATTGGTGGTTTCTCTCACACTTGTTAACAGTTCACATCATTTACTGGTAATAAAGTGGTTTCTTCCATGTTAGACTTAGATACATTCACTCACATGGTTAGTATCGTACTATAGACCGAGAGATGGAGATCAAGATCCTGGATCTAGTTTCATCCATCTAGGCTTCGTGGAGTTATTGAATATTCATGATTGTAAACATATATCCATTAATGGCTACGTCCATATTGTGTCTTCTGTTTACATGGATCTTTAGGTGTACTTTTGTATTGATTCTTTGATATACGTGTACCCTGAGTATGGGAATGCCTACCTCAGTGATGTTTATATGAAAGCATGATATGGTAATCCTTGATTGCTTGTTTTAGTTCCTCAACCAATTGATCTATAATCTGAACCTTTGACATGATAAAGCACTTCAGTCATAAAACATGTTTTATGGCTTAACACTTTAGGGGGAAATCTGTTACCCTAATTTTTTTTCACCATGATTTATGATTCAGATCCTTTGCAGTCCACTGAAGTGTCTCAAGCCAATATCCTATGAATCTTGAATCAAAACAATATCAGGAAAAAAATTAATTTTGCATTACACTGCTTAAAATCCCTTTTTGAGCATTTGAATAGTTTTCCTAAACAAAAAACACACTTTCAAAGTTTCTTCCACTGTAAATTACATAGATCTGTGCATTTTCTTCCACTATAAACTGTGCATTTCTGTTCATGGAGGTAAAAGTTTAAAATAAAGCTCTATTATATTTGGTTGAGGAATCTTATCTAAATTAGAAACATTGAACCACTACATAACCACGCCTGATCCCTTGGTACATGGAACTAATATTGTCCTCTTAAGCGTCATATCCTTTGCGAAGAGGAACTAGAAACCTCCTCATCCTTCCTATAAATTGATCATAGGACTAATGAACTGGAATACTTGGATTGGTAAACATATGCTGCTGGTTTGGGATCTGAAGAGCTTGTCATCAAGGGAAGGAAAGGAGACCATTGGAAGAGGCTTGTGACATCAAAGCAACTAGGTTATAAGCTTGTTTTCCCTTTAAATTTAATACAAAGTAATTTTTCTTTCCTAATTGCATATATTTTGAGGTTATTCGTGAGATTACTTGATCACTCACATGGTTTATCATTGATTATTGATTCAGTGGTTTTAATTTCATTTTATATGTGAGAATCTTTCATCCCTTTGAATGTTTTTGTCTATGCATATCTCTTTTGAATCATCATGGAGAAGTTGTGAAAATAATTTGGAAAGTCTTTAAGGGATTGAGGAAAATATGGTTGTGGAAACCGTTGAAAGGACTTCTATAAGCACTTTGTTAATAGGTAAGTGATTCTTCTAATACTACATGTTTCATGTTTTAGTTATAAGCTAAGGAAAGGTAGCAATTATTTTCTTGTTTCTTTTCTAGTTTTCCTTAGGAATCTAGATAGATCGCTTATGTCCACTTAACACCACCTCACTCAGTTTCGAATCCATTTGGAAATCCAGCTTAAGAAAAACATGAGAACCCCATCACACTATGGTTATTCAGAAATGGCAAGGAAAGGCTGAAAATCATTGTCACACCTGGAAAAACCCATGCCAAGGACAAAAAGAGAACCAATAACACACATGCATAACCACACATTCCAAAAATAGTAAGGAAATCATACATGCAACTCGATACTTGCAAAGAAACTCACTGTAGTCGCTTGGTCCTTCCCTTCCTTGCTTGAAAAAAGGTCAACTCTGACAAAAGTTACCAGATGATCCTTAGAAGCCTTTTTATTAATGAGGCCTCTATTTTCTTCAATTTTCTATTATTTTCCTTCATTTTCCTCCTCACGTGCAACCTGTGACTTGACACCTTCCTTTTCTCCTAATTTCCATTATTTTCATAAAAAAAATGCCAATTACTTCCCCTTTTCTTTCTAAATCATTTTTCATTGCCCTTACCAATTTCCTTTAGCCATAATAACCAAAATAAACACCCAATATGATTTTTTTCCCAACATTTAGCTTGGAATACATGTCCCATGACCTTGGTCTTATATTTTTTTTCTTTTACATGGATTTTTAACCAGGGTTGTTACAGAACCCTCCCCCTTGGGGGAAAACTCTCATCACTGTTCAATGACACGTATAAAGCATCAGGACCATTGAAAAGAGAAGCATACTACCCACTGATCTTTATAACTTAGCTCGATGCAATATTTAAAATGATCAACCTGTTGAAACATGACAAACATACTGTTTACTAGAGCTTTATAACACATCTCATTACGGTATTTACAATAATAAACACATTTTCTTCAACCAAAAAATAATGATATTCTCTATGGAGTTTTATAAATCTAGCTTGATACAGTATTTAAAATAATACACACATATACACATATGCACATTTTTACATTTTATCTATAAAGAAAATCAAAGGATATGATGTTTGAATCCACAACAAGGGAATCCAGAGGCTCACACCTCCACCCTAAAAAGTAACACAAGGATACACCTCCTTCCTAGGATGTCCAAAATCTACTACAAAATTCAAAGTTGCATCCATTGTCCAACATCACTTGTCCTCTTAGTGAACAGTTACCGACTCATTGTTCCAGGACACACTCCTAATGTGAATTTGGTTTCATCTGTAAATACTAATGACCAAAACAATTCTATTCCCCAACCTTCCCTTCTTTTCTATACAATCCCTTAGGAAATCCAACCATCCCCTTATGTGCAGTCACTCACCTTCCAATTAGTTCCCCGACATCCCCTATCTCGGGCAATCCATCCCTTGGAAATGTTTCCTCGCATTAGAAGGTCCAAAAACCAAGGCATATCCCTACGTCAAAACCATCATGTTGGTCATAACATGCTCATGGCGGTCAATGGACCCTGATGACCCTGCCCTCGAAGTTCTTTACCAATATATGACTGCATATTCCATTTCATTTTTCTTATGCTGCTAGTCATTGCAGTTAGTTTCAACCACCCAAACGAGCATTTTCCTTGCTTCCATGTACCAAGCATATAATTCCTATTAGATTCAAACTAAATTGAAATAAATCAAATCATACCTCAACGATGGCCCGTCAGTAAGATACACTTGTAATCCTGTTTACTTCTCGTCACAACAAGTCAAACTAACTTGTTTAATCAAATCATCTTGTATAAACATATCACATCTGGTTAGCTCAAAATGCAACCATCATAGTCAAAATCATAGATCAAATGTAACCATAATAAACTTGAATCGTACATCACATGCATGATTAAAACTAAAATAAAATACTGATACTTATCCTTTAATAGATCCTTAGCTTCTACATTTATCCTCTGTCCCTTCCGTACACACAATGTCGGTTTCAACACCCGAAAAACACCTAGTGCCTTTTCTTCAACCATGCGCACATACACATAATGTGCATCACACACATAAAACCACACAAGGCATAAAACAACATATAATACATGCACCTACACGTGATGTATGCCACATCACCTACACACGCACCTGATGTTTGACACAACAAAATACATACACCTACATCTGGTGTACATCAAAACACAATACATACACCTACACTTGGTGTATAATATAACATAATACATATACATACACAGAGTACAAAACAACGATTACACATGCCACGATACAATGAATACACAATACACATAACGTAGTACCACACGTATACAAAAAACACATGTAACACATGCACATAATACCACATGTGCAAAACCTAGCATATATGACATGCACACAATACCACATGTACAATAGTAACACATGTATAACATCTAGAAAGTACCACTTGTACACAACACCACTTGCACAATAGTTGGTATAAGGTTGTCATTGATGTCAATATGACATTGACTGAGATGTCAATATTCTTGAGATGCCTGGTTCCAGATGATGATGTCATGAATCTTGGTTAATAAGGATTCCATTAATGATTATGTGCCTACCCTTGATGAAGAGGATTGGACACAACATGATGTCAAGATGACATGGTTTATGGAGGACCATTTGATGATGACATGGAGGACCATTTGATGACGTGGATAATTTCTGGGGACATAACATGAATAACACTTGATGACATGATGACATCATGAGCCTATGACTAAGAAGCCTAACAAGAGGAAGCCCATTCATGAAGAAGTCTACATTTCCTACCTCCAATTCTGCACCAAGAAATGACCAATCACATTAAAAAATAATTTTTACTACCTTAAAGGCATAATTTCACTATGACACCTACAACACCTTTTAGAGTATAATTTTTCCTTTCTAATGAGCCCTTACACGCCCCAAAAGTCCTAACGGTGAGGGAGAACAAGAATTTACAAGTTTAAAATCATTTCTGGACAGTGAGCCGGCCTGAACTTCTTCTCATGTCGTCCTACCCTCAGGAGCCGTGTCTTTTCATTTAAGCATGAAAGAAAAATATAAATATAGTGCTCAATCTGTATTCGTCATCATCAGCTCATGATCAATTCAGAGAAGGATCACAGAAATAGGAAGGAAGACGAAGAGGATAGAGAATTATTGTTTGGGAAAATTTGTTAGGTATTCATTGAAGCTTAAGATTCTATTCTAAATTTGGATCCGTGATAACAAGTGAAGAAGAAGAATTTTTAATTGAATTACGAAGCATCATTTTCTGAGTTCTTTATGAAATTTTGGAGTAATAATTTTTCTGATATTTCTATTTTGGATAAAGACTTCGGACTATACAATTCAACCCTGTGGAAGAGCTCAGATTTCAACCATTTTGAGCCAAGATAGTCTTTGAAATTTCTACCTATTTCAAGCTTGAAAGTTTGGCCCTGTGGCCACTATAATTTTGGCCTTAGGGGTCTACATTTTTAGTCCTATCACATACCTATAATTAGCCCTGAAATTCGGTATTTTACAGACCTGTAATTGGCCCTGTGACAAAGGTTCAAACTTTCATTCATACCCTTATGCAATTTGGCTCCTTTTTCAGTCATTCCTGTGGTTTAGATTTGAAGCAGAATAGATCTCATATCTATGGCTAGCACTAATACAAAAAAAGATGAAAACAAACCTTGAACCAGAAGAAAGGTTTCCTTGAAAATTGTCATAGTCCTTCACCTTCAGATATATGGAAAAGTTCTGAGTTGGAGTAGAACATTGCAATAAATCTTGGGTTCCTTGACTTTACTCTTTTTGGACAGACTCAAATCTTTTGCAAACATATAATGCAAGCCTGAGGAGTATAGTGGCATATGTTTGCAGACCTATGGATTAGAATAGTGACACAACTTTGCAGGCACAACGTTGAATTTGTTTGATCACCATTGGAATCACAATGTTTGCAGTGTATAGCAGGACCATTGAAGGGAGCACCCGAACATACTACTTGAAGCATAATTTTAGGATAAAATTCTAAAGCTACCTTGAGAAAATTTGCGGGCTTATTTCATCGGAATTTTTAAGTAGTCTTGTTTAGCAACCTTAAAACCACCTCAGAGTAGATTTGGTGTTGAAACATTACTTTTTTAAGTGTGTAGATCTAACCCTTTGGAGCATTATTTTGAAGACTTCTTGAAGAATGTATTGAAGAGTAGCCTATAGAAGACAATGTTTTGAGATCAAGGGAGATTAGTGAAGAAACTTTGTTGAGGTAAATAAATCTAAAGGAGAATATAGGAGATAATCCTTTGAAGCCAACATCAAGAAGTTTCTTTTAAGACTTGTGAAGACTTGTTGATTTGTGAAGCATTCTTGAAGATTTGGAACATACCTTCGAGAAGCCTTCTTTTCTTGGGGAAACCTATTGAAGACCTTAGAGAGATCACTTGGATGCATTTTTAAATATCATGATTCACTTCTGAAGACCCCCATGATGGAATAACCTTAGAGAAAATTTTTGGGTACAATGAAGGACAACGGAGACACCTTCATGAGAAGAGATCAAGGTTGTCATTGATGATGTGATGAGAAGAATAAGTGAATGGATAGCTAAATATCAATTTACAGGGTTCATTGAAGAAGATATTGGGAGCCATGAAGAATCATCAAAAATTTCTTGATGAATTGAAGTTGAGGGTTGGAGCCTTAGAGGTTGGAGCCTAATAAGAGACAAGGTTGGTGCCTTGGAAGATAGGGTTGGATCTCTATAGGATAGAATTCCACAAGAGACCAGGTTGGAGCCTATACCAGAGATAGGGTTGGAACCCTAGAGGTTGGTGCCTCAAAGTGACAAGGTTGGAGCCTTAGAAGATAGGGTTGGATCCCTAGAGGTCAGAGCCTCGTGAAGTGCAAGTTGGTGCTTAGCATAGTATAGGTTCGTGCTTGCAAGGATTGAATATTTGTGTCTTCATATAGGGTTGGAGATCTATACTATTGTATTGAATTTATTGTAAAAAATAGATTAATAAAAGTATTTATACTTATTTTTCATTTTGTGTTCTAAATATGTGTGATCTAACTGCTAAAAATAACAATTGAAAAGAAATATTGATTCACCCCCCTCTCAGTATTTCCAAAAATTGGTATCAGAGAAAGTACCTTCACTCAAAGCCTAACATCTTGAAGGTTGATCCTTAGTACACAAATTCCAAATCCAAGGAAGAAAGTCTCCAATCCTTCTAAAGACATGTCCTCCTCAACCATCGAAATTGAAGTTAATAAATTTGCGAAGGTGCCATTGTTCAATGGAAACTTTGATATATGGGAGGCAAGAATGAGGAATTTCTTAAAGAACCAAGGTGTTGAAGTTTGTAAATAGATGATTACTAGTAGCATGATGGAAGGAGAATCCAAGGATTATAATACAAGAGCAATGAAAGCAATCTTGAATGGGCTACCTGATTCTATAAAGGCCAATTTGGAAAAATGTTCGTCAGAAAAAGGAATATGGGACAAACTTCATGATATTCACTTAAAAGGAGCATTTACCATGACTTCTAGTCAAGAATATTATGGAAAGAAAGAAGTAAATATAGAACCCATCAAGAAATTAAGAATGATGAAATCAAGGCCAAAGAAGACCTAAAAGAAGAATAAGAAAGCAAAGGAGACTTTGAAGAAGATCTTCTGACTAAGCTTATAGATGCCATGGAAGAGATTAAGAGTTTGAAAAATGAAAATGGGTAACTTTATAATAGATCACAATATGGTGACCAAGAGAAGACAAGGAAGGAAGCTGACCTTTTCAAGCTTCAAGTACAAGAAAGGGATGAGAGCTCGCCCAACTCAAGGAGGAATTTCAATATAAAAAAAAAAACCATCATGAAGAATTCATATCTATGACAAATCAATTGGTAAGACAAATAAAATGGAATAAACTTTGTCAAGCCACCTTGAAAAAAGACTTAAGAGCTTGAACAACCTTGAAGAAGAGATTGGTCGATACAAGGAAGAGGTCTCCTCTCTTATATATCATCTAGAAGAAGAAAGGAAACAAGCGCAAGGAGCCAAGAAGGTGATGGAAACTTTGGCATTCAGAAAATGACAAGTTGATGAAGAATAAAAGGAGAGAAACAACATGATATGCCAACTAGAAGAAAAGGATGAAGAAATCTTCAAACTAAAATCAGACATCAATCTTCTCAAGGCTAAAACATGTGAAGCTACAAGAATAAAAGAAGAAATGGAGAGTAGTCTAGCAAAGGATAATGAATAATTATTCATAATGAAATCAAATATCATCTCCCTTAAAATAGAAGCACGAATCAACAAGGATGATGGAAGAAATGAAGAAGGAACTAGTCATGAAAGATGAAGATTGTGAAAAGTTGAAAGGAGAAGTTGTCCTTCTTAAAAACAAAGTTGACTTGCTGAATAAGAACTTGAAAATTTCTCAAACCCTAGATGAAATATGAAGTCATCAAAGGTCTCCCCTTGGTAAATTAGTGCTTGGCTATGTAGGAGAATCCTTAAGCATGAATGATAATGTTTCAAAAAAAAAGGATGCGAGGAAGCGAGGAAGAAATGTTGATGCTCCCAGTTCCAACAAAGGCAAGGAGAAGAGTCAAGACAATAATGGAAGAATCCTACTCCAAGGAGACTTGAAAATGATGTGAAGAATACAAAAGGAAACAAATATCATCAAATATTCCCAAGGAAAAAATACTTTAGAAGTACATCAAGGAAATATTCATCTCTGATGTACCAAAGTATATTTCTTGTTTATTGTTATTCTTGTACAAAATTTGGGCACTTGGAAAAATATTGTAGGGCATATCACAAAGAAAAATATAATGGTCCATGTCAATCTTCTAGGACCAATTTTGCAAGAAGTCATGATTAGTCATTCATTAAAAAGATGGAGTGCTTCAATTTCCATAAAATTGGACATATGGCACGTTAGTGTAACTTGACTTGGGTCCCTAAAACCTTGACAACCAAGCAAGAGAAGAAAGTTACTCAAGTATGGATAAGGAAGAAAATTGGGTTTGAAAGTATCTTGAACACTCCATCCAACAACACATGTTTTTGACTTGATGAAATCATCCTTGATATTCAAGGTATTTGATGATGAGACTCTTCCAGAAAAGAGACCATGCATACAGTTAGGGGGAGTTTTGTGATTCTTGAGAATTATTAAAGATGCTAACAGTGAATGGGCCCTATAAAATCCTTGATGAGTTACACATGGAAAATCTTGATAGATCATATCTTGGAAGTAAATCCATTGAATAAAAATATGATATTTTGATTATGCCTTCTGCTTGATCACACAAGGCAAGAAATCCTTCATGAGCTAAAGGAATTTGTGTAGACAGGAGGGGAAGGTTCATCACATGAAGAAATGTAAACACATATATCATGAACCACATTTCTAGAAGGAATATCACCATGACAGGGGGAGCAACATGAAGCTGGATGATAGGGGGAGTTCTTGGGTACCCCGTTTTCCATTGATGTCAAAGGGGGAGAAAATGTTGGAAGGGAAAGAATATTTCCATCAATGACAAAGGGGGATATTGTTGGTCTAAGGTTTTCATTTGTGTCAATATGACATTGAATGAGATGTCAATATTCTTGAGATGCCTAGTTCCAGATGATGATGTCATGCCTCTTGGTTAATAGGGATGCCATTAATGATGATGTGCCTACTCTTGATGAAGAGGACTGGATCTAGCATGATGTCAACATGACATGGTTGATGGAGGACCATTTGATGATGACATGGTAGACCATTTGATGACATGGACAATGGCTGGTGACATGACATGAAGAAAACTTGATGACATGATGAATTCATGAACCTATGATGAAGAAGCCTAACAAGAGGAAGCCCATCCATGAAGAAGTCTACATTGCCTACCTCCAATTCTGCACCAATAAATGACCAATCACATTAAAAAAAAAATTTACTACCTTAGAGGCAGAATTTCACTATGAAATTTTAGAGTATAATTTTCCCTTTCTAATGATCCATTATATGCCCCAAAACTCCAAACAGTGAGGGAGAATGATAATTTACAAGTTTAAAATCATTTCTGGATAATGAGCTGACCTGAACTTCTTCTCATGTCAGCCTCCCCTAAGGAGACATGTCTTTTTTTTTAAGCGTGGAAGAAAAATATAAATATAGTTCTCAACATTTATTATTCATCATCAAATCATGATCAATTCAGAGAAGGATCATAGAAATAGGAAGGAAGTCGAGGAGGACAGAGAATCACTATTTGGGAAACATTTTTAGTTATTCATTGCAGCTTAAAATTATATTCTAAATTTGGATCTGTGATAACAAGTGAAGAAGTTGACTTTTTAATAGAATTTTGGAGCATCATTTTTTGAGTTCTTTATGAAATTTTGGAGTAATAATTTTTGTGATATTTCTATTTTGGACTAAGACTTCGGACTGTACAATTCAGCTCTGTGGAAGAGCTTAGATTTCAACCTTTTTTGAGCAGATATAGTCTCTGAAATTTCAGCCTATTTTAGGCCTTAAATTTTGGCCATGTGGCCATTGTAATTTATGCCTAACTGGTCTGCATTTTCGGCCATATCACAGTCTTGTAATTAGCTCTGAAATTCAGACTTTTACAAACCTGTAATTGGCCTTGTGACAAAGGTTCAGACATGCATTCAGACCCTTCTACAATTTGGATCCTTTTATAGTCATTCTTGTGGTTCAGATCTGAAGCAGAATAGATATCAGATTTGCGGCTAACACTAATACAAGACATGCTGAAAAAAACATCGAAACACAATAAGGTTGCTTTGAAAACTGTGACAGTCCTTCACCTTCAGATCTATGGAAAAGTTCTAAGTTGGAGTAGAACATTGGAATGAATCTTGGGTTCCTTGATTTTACACTTTTTGGACAGACTCGAATATTTTGCAAACATATTATGCAAGCCTGAGGAGTATAGTGGCATATGTTTGTAGAAATATGGATTAGAATAGTGACACAACTTTGCAGGATTTTGAAGGAACAGTGTTGAATTTGTTAGATCACTGTCGGAATCACAATATTGGAAGTGTATAGTAGGAGCATTGAAGGCAACTTCAAGAGACTACTTGAAGAATATTTTTTGGACAAAATTCTAAAGCTACCTTGAGCATACTTGTGGGCTTATTTCATGGGAATTTTGAAGCAGTCTTGTTGAGAAACCTTAAAACCACCTCAGAGAAGATTTGGTGTTGAAACATTTATTTTTGAGGTGTGTAGATCTAACTCTTTGGAGAATTGTTTTGAAGACTTCTTGAAGAAGGTCTTGAAGCGTAGCTTATAGAAGAAAATGTTTTCAGATCAAGGGATATTAGTGAAGCAACCTTGCTAAGTTAAATACCTCTAAAGGAGAATATAGGAGAAAATCCTTTGAAGCCAACATCAAGAAGCTTCTTTTAAGATTGGTGAAGACTTGTCAATTTGTGAATAATTCTTGAAGATTTGGAGCATACCTTGGAGAACCCTTATTTTCTTGGGGCAACCTATTGAATACCTTAGAGAGCTCAATTGGATGAATTTTTAAAGATCATGATGCATTGTTGAAGACTCCCATGATGGAATAACCATGGGGAAATTGTTTGGGTACCATGAAGGACAACAGAGACACCTTCATGAGAAGAGATCAAGGTTGTCATTGATGATGTGAAGAGAAGACTAAGTGAATGGATAGTTGGATATTGTTTGAAAGGGCTCATTGAAGAAGATATTTGGAGCCGTGAAGAATCATCAAACATATCTTGACGAATTGAAGTTGAGGATTGGAGCCCTAAAGGTTGGAGCCTCAAAAGAGACAAGGTTGATGCCTTGGAAGATAGGGTTGAAACCCTAGAGGTTAGGAGTCCTAAAGAGACTAGGTTGGCACCTGTACTAGAGATAGGGTTTGAACCCTAGAGGTTGGTGCCTCAAAGTGACAAGGTTGGAGCCTTGGAAGATAGCGTTGGAGCCCTAGAGGCCGAAGCCTCGTGAAGTCCAAGCTGGTGCTTGGAATAGTATACATTGGTGCTTGCAACGATTGAATATTGGTGTCTTCATCTAGGGTCTGAGATCTATACTATTGTATTGGATTTATTATAAAGAAGAGATTAATAAAATTATTTATACTTATTGTTCATTTTGTGTTCTAAATATAAGTGATCTAACTGGTAAAAATAACAATTGAAAAGAAATACTGATTCAACCCCTTCTCGATATTTCCAATAATTGGTATCAGAGTTAGTACCTTCACTCAAAGCCTAACATCTTGAAGGTTTATCCTTAGTACAAAAATTTCAAAGCCATTGAATAAAGTCTCTAATCCTCCTAAATATGTGTCTTCATCAACCATTGAAATTGAAGTCAATCAATTTGTGAAGGCACCATTGTTCAATTTAAACTTTGATATATGGGAGGAAATAATGAGGAATTTGTTAAAGACTCAAGGAGTTGAAGTTTGGAAATCGGTGATTACTAATAGCATGATGGAAGGAGAATCCAAGGAGTATAATACAAGAGAAATGAAAGCAATCTTGAATGGTCTGCCTCATTCTATGATAGCCGATTTGGAAAAATGTTCGTCAACGAAAGGCATATGGGACAAACATCATGACCTTCACTCAAAAGGAGCATGTTAAGTCCCTATATTAATAGTGTAGTCCCTTATTATGTTAGTGTGGCCCCCCTTATTGTTATTGTTGTACCCCTGTAACCCCCATATTTTTATTATTGTGCCCTTACATTATTATTTTTAGGTCGGTTAGGATTACATTGTTGCCCCACTAGGATTATATTGTGGCCCCATGGACTCCTATATATAGAAGGTGGTTTAGGTCATTTGTATTATCCAAGAATTGTTCATTCATGTAATGTATTGGAGGTTTCCTCCTCGAAGTGGCTTATTTCTAAAGCGTTGATATCTCTTCTATTTGTGGAGCTTGTTTCTCAACATTTGGTATCAAAGCTTTGGATTCTGGGGTTTCGCTGCTCCAAATAGGTCATCATGGAAGTTTCACTATAACGTTTTTGCTACGAAGGTTCAAAAGCTTAAATTTTTAGAGCGCGAAGCTGAAATCCTGAGGAAACTTGTCGCAAAATTTCAAATCTTGGTTTGCAATATTTTAGGAGATATGATCTATGGAAGTTAGGTCATTTTTCAGGCTCCTAAATTTAACCTAAACAGGTCATCACAAAATTTTCACTATAACGTTTTTTCTACGAGGGTTCAGAAGCTAAAATTTTCACAGAGCGAAGCTGAAATCTAGAGGAACATCCTCACAAAATTTCAGATCCTGGTTCTTCGGAGATATGGTCTGTGAAAGTTAGTTCTTTTGCAGGTTCCCAAATCTTATCTCAAAGAGGTGATCGTGGGAAAATATTCATAACTCTCTCTCTCTGAGCATCGGATTGGAATTACATAAAAAGGGGCCACAATTACACAAAATGTATTTTCTTGTCAATAAATTTCAGAGCCGAAGGAGGAAACAATGACACATGGAAAGTTGTACAATTTTTCTCTATTGAACTAGACCATAATTAGGTCATCGTAGGAGATTAGGCACAAATTTGTCTTAAAGAATCCAAATTAGGTCAGACCCGTGGCATTTTTAAGATAATTTAGAGGGATACCTTAGTACCAAATTTCATATATTGAATATCTAAAATCACAAAGGTAATTCAGTTTCAATATCGAGCTCCTCAAAATCAAGAAAAAAGTGTGTATTTGGTTTTTAAAATTGCATAACGTTTGTTTGAAAAAGCAGTTTGAAGTGATTCCAAGGGCATATTTTAGAATTTTTATCAGTATTGGGTTCTATAATGCCTCCAAAAAATAATTCCATACCCATTAAGCCCTCAAAGAGCTATACTATGACGCATGAAGAGGAATAATTGTAGTATGAGATATCAAAATTACGGTACCAAGTGCAACAAATTTCGATCTTATGAAGAAAAATCGAAGATGTCATAGATGGTTTAAAAGCAGAAATGAAGGCTAATTTGGATGGCTTCAAGGATCAAATAATAGCTAATATGGATGATAAATTAGTGGAAGATCACATCGATCATCAACAACAAGTTCTCCAACTCTCAAAGGATAACCTAAATTTTGTGAAAAATCTAATGAAACAATAGGAAGATCAACATCACATCGAAAGAATTTGTGAAGTAGTCACAAAAACAAGAACTCTACAAATATGATCAATTTCAGAGTATCTCAGCAAGTGGAAGAAATTTCCTGTAGAAGATTCCACATGGGAGGATGAGAATTTTATACAAAAGCATCAAGAAATAATCAAGCATTGAGGACAACACTTGTTTGAAGGAGAGGGGCATGTTGAGTCCCTATATTAATAGTGTAGTCTCTTATTATGTTAGTGTAGCCCCCCTTATTTTTATTTCTGTACCCCTGTAACCCCCATATTGTTATTATTGTGTCCTTACATTATTATTGTTAGGTCGGCTAGGATTACATTATGGCCCCACTAGGATTATATTGTGGCCCCATGGACTCCTATATATAGAAGGAGGTTTTGGTCATTTGTATCATCCAAGAATTGTTCATTCATGTAATGTATTGGAGGTTTCCCCCTCGAAGTGGCTTATTTCTAAGGCGTTGATATCTCTTTTCTTCTATTCTTGGAGCTGGTTTCACAACAAAGGAGTATAATACAAGAGCAATGAAAGCAATATTGAATGGGATACCTCATTCTATGACTGCCAATTTGGAAAAATGTTCATTAGTGAAAGGCATATGGGACAAACATCATGACCTTCACTCAAAAGGAGCATTGACCATGGCCTCTAGTTATGAAGATAATGGAAAGAAATAATGAAATCCAAAACCCATCAAGAAATTTGAAAATAATAATGATGACATCAAGGCCAAAGAAGACCTAGAAGAAGAAGAAAGAAAATAAGACTTTGAAGAAGATCTTCTGACTAAGCTTATAGATGCCATGGAAGATATTAACATCTTGAAAAAGGAAAATGAGGAACTTAAGAAGAAAGTGCAAGATAGTGACCAAGACAAGACAAGGAAGGAAGTTGACCCTTTCAAGCTTCAAGTACAAGAAAGAGATGAGGAACTCGCCAAGCTTAAGGAGGAATTTCATCAAAACAAGATAAAGCATCATGAAGAAGTAATATCTATGAAAAATCAATTGGATAAGGCAAAGAAAAGGGAAGAAAATTTGTCAAGCAACCTTGAACAAATACTTAAGAGCTTGAACAATCTTGAAGCAAAGATTGGTCAATACAAGGAAGATGTCTCCTCTCTTATATCTCATCTAGAAAAAGAAAGGAAACAAGCGCAAGGAGCCAAGAAGGTGATGGAAACTTTGGAGTTCATAAAAGGACAAGTTGATGAAGAAGAAAATGAGAGAAACACCACGATATGCCAACTAGAAGAAAAGGATGAAGAAATCTTCAAACTAAAATCATAAATCAATCTTCTCAAGGCTGAAACATGTGAAACTACAAGAATAAAAAAAGAAATGGAGATCAGTCTAGCAAAGGATAATGAAGAAATATTCATAATGAAATCAAATATCATCTCCCTTAAAGTTGAATCACATGAATCAACAAGGATAATGGAAGAAATGAAGAAGCAACTAGTCATGAAATATGAAGATTGTGAAAAGTTGAAAGGGGAGATTGTCCTTCTTAAAAAGGAAATTGACTTGCTGAATAAAAAATTGAAAATTTATAAAACCCTAGATAAAATTCTATGTCATCAAAGGTCTCCCCTCAATAAATCGGCGCTTGGATATGCAGGTGAATCATCAAGAAAGAATGACAATGTTTCAAAAACCAAGGATGTGAGGAAGCCAAGAAGAAATTTTGATGCTCCCAGTTCTAGCAAAGGCAAGGAGAAGAGTCAAGACAACAATGGAAGAAATCCCACTCCAAGGAGACTTTTAAATGATGTGAAGAATACAAAAGGAAATGAATATCATCAAATAATCCTAAGGAAAAAAAAAAATTAGAATTACATCAAGGAAATATTCATCTCCCAGGTACCAAAGCATATTTCCTGGTTATTTATATTCTTGTACAAACTTTGGGCACTTGGAAAAAGATTGTAGGGCATATCACAAAGACAAATATAATGTTCCCCGTAAATCTTCTAGAACCAATTTTTCAAGAAGTCATGATTAGTCATTCATGAACAAGATGGAGTGCTTCAATTGCTATAACATTTTACATATGGCACGTGAGTGTAACTTGACTTGGGTCCCTAAAACCTTGACAACCAAACAAGAGAAGAAAGTTACTCAAGTATGGAGAAGGAAAAAAATTGAGTCTGAAAGTCTCTTGAACGCTCCAGCCAAAAACACATGTTGTTGAATTGATGAAGTAATCCTTGATATTCCAAGTATTTGATGATCAGACTCTACCAGAAAAGAGACCATGCATATAGTTAGGGTGAGTTTTGCGATTCTTGAGAATTCCTGCAGATGCTAACCGTGAATGGGCCCTATAAAATCCTTGATGAGTTACACATGGATAATATTGATAGATCATCTCTCGAAGGTAACTCCATTGAAGAAAAACATGATATTATGATGATTCCTTCTACTTGATCACACAAGGCGAGCAATCCTTCACGGGTTAAGGGAATTTGTGTAGAGAAGAGGAGATGGTTCATCACATGAAGAAATATAAACACATCTATCATGAACCACATTTCTAGAAGGAAGAGCACCATGACAGGGGGAGAAACATGAAGCTGGATGATAGGGGGAGTTCTTGGGTAAACCGTTTTCCATTTATGTCAAAGGGGGAGAAAATTTTGGAAGGGAAAGAATATTTCCATCAATGAAAAAGGGGGAGATTGTTGGTCTACAATTGCCATTGATGTCAATATGAAATTGACTGAGATGTCAATATTCTAGAGATGCCTGGTTCTAGATGATGATGTCATGCCTCTTGGTTAATAGTGGCACCATTAATGATGATATACCTACTCTTGATGAAGAGGATTGGATCTAGCATGATGTCAAGATGACATGGTTGATGGAGGAGCATTTGATGATGACATGGAGGACCATTTAATCACATGGACAATGTCTGGGGACATGACATGAAGAAAAATTGATGACATGATGACATCATGAGGCTATGATGAAGAATCCTAACAAGAGGAAGCCCATCCATGAAGATGTCTACATTGCCTACCCCTAATTCTGCACCAATAAATGACCAGTCACATTAAAAAACAATGTTTACTACCTTAGAGGCAAAATTTCACTATAACACCTACACCACCTTTTAGAGTATAATTTTTCCTTTCTAATGAGCCCTTACACACCCCAAAACTTAAAACAGTGAGGGACAACTAGAATTTACAAGTTTAAAATCATTTCTGGATAATGAGCTGACTTGAACTTCTTCTTATGTCGGCCTGCGCTAAGGAGATGTGTGTTTTCGTTTAAGCACAAAAGAAAAATATAAATATAGTGCTAAATATTTATTCTTCATCATCAGCTCGTGATCAATTCAGAGAAGGATCACAGAAATAGGAAGGAGGTTGAAGAGGACAAAGAATCGTTGTTTGGGAAACTTTTTTAGTTATTCATTGCAGCTTAAGATTCTATTCTAAATTTGGATATGTGATAATAAGTGAAGAAGTAGAAATTTTTAATAGAATTCTGGAGCATCATTTTTTGAGTTATTTATGAAATTTTTGAGTAATAATTTTTGTGATATTTCTATTTTGGACAAAGACTTCAGACTGTACAATTCAGCCCTGTGGAAGGGCTCATATTTCAACCTTTTTTGAGCAAAGATAGTCTCTAAAATTTCAGTCTAATTCAGGCCAGAACTTTTAGGCCTGTGGCCACTGTAATTTTGGCCTAAGTGGTCTACATTTTTGGCCATATCATAGACCTATAATTAGCCCTAAAATTAAGGCTTTTACAGACCTGTAATTGACCCCGTGACAAAGGTTCAAACCTGCGTTCACACCCTTCTACAATTTGGCTCGTTTTGTAGTCATTCCTATGGTTCAGATCTGAAGCAGAATAGATCTCAGATCTATGGCTAGAACTAATACAAGACAAGATGAAAACAAAACTTGAACCAAAAAATAGGTTGCTTTGAAAACTGTGACAATCCTTCACCTTTATATCTATGGAAAAGTTTTGAGTTGGAGTAGAACATTGGAATGAATCTTGGGTTCCATGATTTTACTCTTTTTGAAAAGAATCAAATATTTCTCAAACATATTATGCAAGTGTTAGGAGTATAGTGGCATATGTTTGCAGACCTATGGAGTAGAATAGTGACACAAATTTGCAGGCTTTTGAAGGAATAGTGTTGAATTTGTTGGATCACTGTTGGAATCACAATATTGGCGGTGTATAGCAGGACCATTGAAGGAAACTCCAAGAGAATACATGAAGAATATTTTCTAGACAAAATTCTAAAGCTACCTTGAGCATATTTGTGGGCTTATTTCATGGTAATTATGAAGCAGACTTGTTGAGCAACCTTAAAACCACCTCAGAGCATATTTGGTATTGAAACATTGCTTTTTGAAGTGTCTAGATCTAACCCTTTGGAGCATTGGTTTGAAGACTTCTTGAAGAAGGTCTTGAAGAGTAGCTTACAGAAGAAAATTTTTTGAGATCAAGGGAGATTAATGAAGCAACATTGCTGAGGTAAATACCTCTGAAGGAGAATATAGGAGAACATCCTTTGAAGCTAGGATCAAAAAGCCTCTTTTAATACTTGTGAAGACTTGTTGATTTGTGAAGAATTATTGAAGATTTAAAGCATGTCTTGGAGAAGCCTTGTTTTCTTGGGGAAACCCATTGAAGACCTTAGAGAGCTCACTTTGATGCATTTTTAAAGATCATAATGCATTGTTGAGGACGTCAATGATGGAATAAAGTTGTAGAAAATTTCTAGGTACCATGAAGGACAATGGAGACACCTTCATGAGAAGAGATCAAGGTTGTCATTGATGACGTGACGAGAATACTAAGTGAATCAATAGCTAAATATTTTTTGAAGGGATCATTGAAGAATATATTTGGATCCATGAAGAATCATCAAACATATCTTGACGAATTGAAGTTGAGCATTGGAGCCCTAGAGGTTGGAGCATCATAAGAGACAAGGTTGGTGCCTTGGAAGATACGGTTGGAGCCCTAGAGGATAAAACTCCTCAAGGGACCGGGTTGGACCCTATACTAGATATAGGGTTGGAGCCCTAGAGGTTGGTGCCTCAAAGTGACAAGGTTGGAGCCTTGGAAGATAGGGTTGGAGCTCTAGAGGTGGGAGCCTTGTGAAGTCCAAGTTGGTTCTTGGCATAGTACAGGTTGGTGCCTACAAGGATTGAAGTTTCATGTCTTCATCTAGGGTTGGAGCTCTATACTATTATATTGGATTTATTCTAAATAAGATATTAATAAAAGCATTTATACTTATTGTTCATTTTGTGTTCTAAATATAAGTGATATAACTGGTAAAAATAACAATTGAAAAGAAATACTGATTCACCCCCCTCTCAGTATTTCCAAAAATTGGTATGAGAGCCAATACCTTCACTCAAAGCATAACAACTTGAAGGTTGATACTTAGTACACAAATGGAAAAAATAAGGAAGAAAGTCTCCAATCCTCCCAAAGATGTGTCTTCCTCAACCATTAAAATTGAAGTCAATCAATTTGTGAAGGCACCAATGTTCAATGAAAAATTTGATATATGGGAGGAAATAATGAGGAATTTCTTAAAGACTCAAGGTATTGAAGTTTTGAAATCAATGAATACTGATAGCACGATGGAAGGAGAATCCGAGTATAATACAAGAGAAATGAAAGAAATCTTGAATGGGCTACCTGATTCTATGAAGGCCAATTTGGAAAAATGTTCGTCAGCAAAAGGTATATGGGAAAAAATTCATGATCTTCACTCAAAAGGAACATTGACAATGAACTCTAGTCAAGAAGATTATTGAAATCAAGAAGGAAATCTAGAACCCATCAAGAAATTTGAAAATAAGAATGATGACATGAAGGCCAAAGAAGACCTAGAAGAAAAAGAAAGAAAAGAAGACTTTGAAGAAGATATTTTTACTGAGCTTATAGATGCCATGGAAGAGATTAACATTTTGAAAAAGGAAAATGGGGAAATTAAGAAGGAAGCACAAGACGGTGACCAAGACAAGACAAGGAAGGAAGTTTACCTTTTTAAGCTTCATGTACAAGAAAGAGATGAGGAGCTCACCAAAATTAAGGAGGAATTTCATCAAAACAAAAGAAAGCATCATGATTAAGTCATATCTATGACAAATCAATTGTATAAGGAAAATAAAAGGGAAGAAAATTTGTGAATCCACCTTGAACAAATACTTAAGAGCTCGAACAATATTGAAGTAGAGATTGGTCGATACAAAGAAGAGGTATCCTCTCTTATATATCATCTAGAAGAAGCAAGGAAACAAGTGCAAGGAGCCAAGAAGGCAATGGAAACTTTGGCATTCTTAAAAGGAAAAGTTGATGAAGCAGAAAAGGAGAGAAACACCATAATATTCCAATTAGAAGAAAAGGATGAAGAAATCTTCAAACTAAAATCAGACATCAATATTCTCAAGGTTGAAACATGTGAAGCTAAAAGAATAAAAGAATAAATGTAGAGTAGTGTAGCAGAGGAGAATGAATAAATATTCATAATGAAATCAAATATCATCTCCCTTAAAATCTAAGAACACAAATGAAAAAGGATGATGGAAGAAATGAAGAAGCAACTAGTAATGAAAGATGAAGATTGTGAAAAGTTGAAAGGAGAAGTTGTCCTTCTTAAAAAGAAAATTGACTTGCTGAATAAGAACTTGAAAATTTCTCAAACCCTACATGAAATCCTAAGTCATCAAAGGTATCCCCTTGATAAATCAGGGCTTGGCTGTGTAGGTGAATCCTCAAGCAAGAATGATAATGTTTCAAAAAGCAAGGATGTGAGGAAGCCAGGAAGAAATGTTGATGCTCCCAATTCTAGCAAAGGCAAGGAGAAGAGTCAAGACAACAATGGAAGAAATCCTACTCCAAGGAGACTTGCAAATGACGTCAAGAATACAAAAGGAAATGAATATCATCAAAGAATCCAAAGGAAAAAATACTTTAGAAGTACATTAAGGAAATCTTCATCTCCCAGGTACCAAAGCATATTTCTTAGTTAATGTTATTCTTGTACAAACTTTGGGCACTTGGAAAAATATTGTAGGGCATATCACAAAGAAAAATATAATGGTCCCCATCAATCTTCTAAAAGCAATTTTGCAAGAAGTCATGATTAATCATTCATGAACAAGATGGAGTGCTTCAATTGCCATAACATTGGACATATGGTACATGAGTGCAACTTGACTTGGGTCCCTAAAACCTTGACAAACAAGCCAAAGAACAAAGTTACTCAAGTATGGATAAGGAATAAAATTGGGTCTGAAGGTCTCTTGAACACTCCTGCCAAAAACAAATGTTGTTGACTTGATGAATTCATTCTTGATAGTCCAAGTATTTGATGATGAGACTCTGCCAGAAAATATACCATGCATACAATTAGGGGAGTTTTGTAATTCTTGAGCATTCTTGCAAATGCTATCTGTGAGTTGGCCCTATAAAATCTTTCATGAGTTACACATTGAAAATCTTGATAGATCATCTCTCGGAAGTAAATACATTGAAGAAAATCATGATATAATGATGATGCCCTCTATTTGATCACACAAAGCGAGAAATCGTTCATGAGCTAAAGGAATTTGTGCAGACAAGAGGAGATGGTTCATCACATGAAGAAATTTAAACACACATATCATGAACCACATTTCCAGAAGGAATAGCACCATGACAAGAGGAGCAACATGAATCTGGATGATAGGGGGATTTCTTCGGTACCTCGTTTTCCATTGATGTCAAAAGGGGATAAAATGTTGGAAGGGAAAGAATATTTCCATCAATGACAAAGGGGAAGATTGCGGGTCTAAGGTTTTCATTAATGTAAATATGACATTGATCGAGATGTCAATATCCTTGAGATTCCTAGTTCCAGATGATGATTTCATGCCTCTTGGTTAATAAGGATGCCATTAATGATGTTGTGCCTCCTCTTGATGGAGAGGATTGGATCCATCATGATATTAAGATGACATGATTGATGGAGGACCATTTGATGATGATATGGAGGACCATTTGATGACATGGACAATGTCTGGGGACATGACATGAAGAAAAATTGATGACATGATGACATCACGAGCCTATGATGAAGAAACCTAACAAGAGAAATCCCATACATGAATAAGTTTACATTTCCTACCTCCAATTCTGCACCAATAAATGACGAGTCACATTAAAAAATATTTTCACTGTGAAACCTACACCACCTTAGAGGAAAAATTTCACTATGAAACCTACACCACTTTTTAGAGTATAATATTTCCTTCCTAGGAGCCCTTACATGCCCCAAAACTAAAAATGGTGAGGGAGAATGAGAATTTACAAGTTTAAAATCATTTCTGTACAGTGAGCCGACATGAACTTCTTCTCATGTCGGCCTGCCCTAAGGATATGTGTATTTTCATTTAAGAATAGAAGAATAATATAAATATAGTGCTCAATATTTATTCTTCATCATTAGCTCGTGATCAATTCAGAGAAGGATCACATAAATAGGAAGGAGGCCTAAGAGGACAAAGAATCAATGTATGGGAAATTTTTTTAGTTATTCATTGCAGCTTAAGATTCTATTCTAAATTTGGATCTGTGATAACAAGTGAAGAAGCAAGCTTTTTAATCGAATTTGGGAGCATCATTTTCTGATTTCTTTATGAAATTTTGGAGTAATAATTCATGATATTTCTGTTTTGGACAAAGACTTCTTACTGTACAATTCAACCCTATGAAAGAGCTCAGATTTCAACCTTTTTTGAGCAGAGATAGTCTCTGAAATTATGTCATATTTCAAGTTTGAAATTTTGGCCTTGTGGCCACTGTAATTTTAGCCTAAGTCGTCTGCATTTTCAGCCCTATCACAGACCTGTAATTAGCCCTAAAATTTGGCCTTTTGCAGACTTGTAATTTTCCCCATGAAAAAGGTTCAAACCTTCATTTAGACCCTTCTTCAATTTGGCTCCTTTTGCAGTCATTCATGTGGTTTAGATCTGAAGCAGAATAGATCTCAGATCTATGGCTAGCACTAATAAAAGACAAGCTGAAAACAAACGTTGAACCACAAGAGAGGTTTCTTTGAAAACTGTGACAGACCTTCACCTTTATATCTATGAAAAGTTCTGAGTTGAAGTACGTAGAACATTAGAATGAACCTTGGGTTCCTTGATTTTAATCTTTTTGGATAGACTCCGATCTTTTGTAAACATATTATGAAAGACTGAGGATTATAGTGGCATATGTTTTCAGAGCTATGGAGTAGAATAATGGCACAACTTTGCAAGCGTTTGAAGGCATAGTCTTGAGTTTGTTGGATCACTATTGGAATCACAATATTTCCAGTGTATAGCAGGACCATTGCAGGCAGATCCAAGGGACTACTTGAAGCATATTTTGAGGAAAAATTTCTAAATCTACCTTCAGTAGATTTTTGGGCTTATTTCATGGGCATTTTGAAGTAGTCTTGTTGAGCAACCTTAAAACCACCTTAGAGAATATTTGGCGTTGAAACATTTCTTTTTGAAGTGTGTAGATCTAACCCTTTGGAGCATTGTTTTGAAGACTCCTTGAAGAAGGTCTTGAAGAGTATCTTATAGAAGAAAATGCTTTGAAATCAAGGGAGATTAGTGAAGCAACCTTGCTGAGGTAAAGACCTTTGAAGGAGAATATAGGAGAACATCCTTTGAAGCCCGCATCAAGAAGCTTCTTTTAAGACCTGTGAAGACTTGTTGATTTGTGAAGCATTCTTGAATATTTGGAGCATACCTTGGAGAAGCCTTATTTTCTTGGGGCAATCTGTTGAATACCTTAGAGAGCTCACGTGGATGCATTTGTAAAGATGATGATGCATTGCTGAAGACCCCCATGATGGAATAACCTTGGAGAAATTGTTTGGGTACCATGAAAGGCAGCGGAGAAACCTTCATGAGAAGAGATCAAGGTTGTCATTGATGACATGACGAGAATACTAAGTGAATGGATAACTAAAGATCATTTGATAGGGCTCATTGAAGAAGATATTGGGAGCCGTGAAGAATCATAAGAAATATCTTGATGAATTTAAGTTGAGGGTTGGAGCCTCATAAGAGACAAGGTAGGTGCCTTGTAAGATAGGGTTGGATCCCTAGAGGATAGGAGTCCTCAAGAGACCAGGGTGGAGCCTGTACCAAAGATAGGGATAGAGCCCTAGAGTTTGGTGCCTCAAAGTGACAAGGTTGGATCTTTGGAAGATAGGGTTGGAGCCCTAGATGTCGGAGCCTCATGAACTGCAAGTTGGTTCTTGGCATAGTACAGGTTGGTGCCTACAAGGGTTGAAGATTAGTGTCTTCATCTAGGATTGGAGCTCTATACTATTGTATTGGATTTATTGTAAATAAGAGAATAATAAAATTATTTATACTTATTGTTCATTTTATGTTCTCAATATAAGTGATCTAACTGGTAAAAATAACAATTGAAATAAATATTGATTCACCCCCCTCTCAGTATTTCCAACAGTATACAACACCATCTGCACAATGTGTACACAACATCACATGTACACAACACCACATGCACGACATTTACACAACACCACATGTACACAACACCATATGCACATGGCACCCCTTGTACAACATGTACATGACACCACATGCACATAACACCACATGTACAATCATACACACAACAACACATGTACATAGCACCATATGTACCACATGCACATCATGCCATATGTACACAACACCGCATATGAAACATGCAAAAAGCACCATATGTGCACAGCATCGCAGATCCAACATGTGCATAACACCATTTGTACACAATATTGCATAAAAAACATGTACACAACACCATCTATACATAGAATTGCATAAACAACATGTACATAACACTATGTATATAGAACACAACATGCACAAAAAATTACAGGTGCAACATGTATAACATATATCCAACATTAACACTACAAATCCATAGACCACACACTGACTCTACCTAGAAACCTTGCTTCTAGTGCCTTTCCACTATTCATGCATGTTCCAACATGCTTCTGATCACACTGCTTTCATTCCGCTAATGTATCCCTCAATGTATCCTATCCATAACATAGACATAGTATAATCACATAATATCAATTCGTAACCACGTGATACTGACCTCCTAGATTTGTCAGGACTACTCTTCCCACTTGATTCCTCATAAACCAAGAACCTCTTCATGCCATTTACCTGCATAAGCAATCATTCCTCCACAAGAATGATTCCTGACAACCCTGTTAGAAAAAAGCATACATACATACATATATACATATAAACATCAACATAAAATAGTCATGATCCCTGATAACCGTGTCATACAATGGCTCACATACATACATATATACATACATAGTCATTAACATAATCATGATCACAACATAATTACCAAATATCATAAGGTCTAGGTTGAGAGAACTACTTTGTGCACGCATGCACAACATTGAGAACAATAGTTCCCAACATAGCCAAGGAATTTGTTACCTTAAGCCCATTTACTTTACCTATCCTGTTACTTTTCTCATGAATGTTTGGCCATTTTCTATTTATCCTAATAGACCCAACCATCTCAACCGAATGTCATACTCTTACCTTTAGCTTTCCTTTCTCATGCACCAAGATTCATATGGGTCTTACATTACTTGCTAGGTTTCATTCAGCTCCCCCCAAGCTCCATTACATTCTCTTTCCAAACCAATCCACAAGACCCTCAAAACATAAATAACAAGAGCAAGAAAAAACAAGAAGAAAACCATGAAAAACCAATAGCAATACCACACCACAACAAAGAGGTATGACCATATACCAGACGTAAACAAAGCTGCAATCAAGCTCAAAAAATCACAAAATACCAAAATCATAAGACTAGCAACAAACACCATGACTCAATCCCCATGGTTCCCGAGGCCTCCAAGGGAAATCTCAACCTGAATCTTGTTCAAGAATTCATGGCAGTCCTTTTTTCCATGCAATACCCTACATCATACCTCCATAAACACATAACTATCAGTGCATAAATAAACAGAACAATACACTAGCTACCTTATCTTGTTGTGCCAAACACGCTTCCTTGTAACCGAACAAATCCATGACATCTCTCAAGAGACTCCAATTTCTTGACGAACCCAACTATAACTAGAAACCAATTTTAATATCTATCAAATACATGTTCAAGGATATAACACATATCCACATAATATCACACAAAATGAAGGTTAAGAAGACTTCCAGTATACAAAGCACTCATTTTATATCCAAAGAAATTCTTACCCAATTCCTTTCTTTTACCATGATTTACCTTGATACAATTGAGTCTTATTATATGCTATCACATCACCGAGTTGTTAAGTATATACAAGAAAATCAATTATTACCTTGTCACGCTAATGCTAAGCATGTTTCCCACAATTGTTCACACATGTCAGCCACATATTCAAAATATCAAGGAATTATATATATTAATTTGAAATCAACCTTTACTAAGACTAACAATCATGTTATAATTAACCGTCAAATCACAATCATCGGTCATAATACTACAACCAACACCCACTTGCACTCAAGTGCATATCAACTGTCTCAGCACATATGTGTTAGTACAACCATATTAAAACAAGATCATTTATTCATGCAATCTTATAGACACATACTCATATCATGCAATTAACCAAACATTCGAACAAAATATAGATGAAATAATAAATACCAAACACTCAAACACTAGATAGACGACATAATCAAACATTCAAGCTCTAAGTAGACGACATAAGAAAACTCATACCTTAATGTATATTAGGGGAGGCTATCTTGTCTCCATAATCAATCTAGATTAGCATGATATAAATTAACAATATATCAAGTCAAATGTAAATAAGGTCATCATATCCATAATAGTAACTAGCTAACATGTTCACCTCATAAGTTCATAAACAATTTTCATTCATGCATAACAATCACATCTACACCATAAGTCTAGATTAGTATGACGTAATATCACAATATATTAAGTCATACCCAAATATCATAACTATAACCATATGCATGGGATAATATTGATTAATATGATACATAATAATGTCTATAACTTCAATTCAATGACCATAATCACTCACCATGTGTATGACCGCAATGCATACACAACATGTTACTACAATTAATGACTATCCAACACATGTGCATATGATCACACCGATTAACTAACATCTATCATGCATGTAACCATAAAAATAAATAAAATGAAAAGTATATAAGATACCCTAATTCTTATAACAACCATTAACCACATACTTGCATGTCAAACATATAAACTCATATGACGATTTGCTCTTACCTTGAAGTCTAGTGTTGCAACCTCGCTTTGATGATCTTCTTCTCCTACACTATATCAGCCAATATGTCATCATCAAAATATACCAATAACATAATGATGACCTAAAACGAATACAATGACCTCATGGACACCACCATTAACCATTAAAACGTATGCATAACAACTTATATACACTCACATGCATAACCAATGCATAATCGACATACACTCATGACGACCACATTCAACAACAACACCATCAAATTTCACATGGCGACACCAATGCAACTATGACCATTTTCGTGCATATTAAAAAAACACATAGACCACAAGCATAACGAACAGATATATAATCGACATATATGCATGACCAACACGTACCATCCATCCAATCCAAGGGGTGAACCATGCTTTGATACCACTTTGTAACACCCTCTTCCCACATTTACCCAAGCTACCTAGTCCACTGGGGTAAACATGTGATGAGAGGCTACTATTATGTGATTCAACTCCCCATGTACAGTTCAGGAAGTGGAACCGACAAAAAGAAAACCAAACTAACCTTCCACACATGCTACAGAACCTCGAGGATCCTACTGACCTTTCTAGGTGACAAACCCCTCCTGAAACTTAACTTTTCAATAATCTAACACCTTAGTTGCTCCCTTTAAAATCCATGGATGTGACTTTATGCTTCCATTCGATCCCACAGCAAGGGCAAACCAGCGACTGCGGGATTTTTCAGCTAGTTATGTGTTAACCACCCAAGATTTTGTGAGACTTTTTCAGGGCCATGACTCAGGCCACTTCCCAGAACATCATGAAAAATTTAGGAATGGTGAATAACACTCAAAAAAATGTAATAATGCAAACATTTGATCAATGACTTGACTAGACCGCTACTGGCTATGACAGGCATTTCGTCAAGCATGTCACAAATATGAATTCTACATGTCATAACAACATATTTGAGAATAGGGTTCTCATACTTATTTTAGAATCACTAAGAATAATTGGTCCCTTATTACATTAGCTACATTATCATCTATTAGGTCATATATTCATTTTTCATTCAATTACAAATCAAAACATGATGAGAGCCATATATCATCACTGTCATAAAACATCAAATTATATATAAACAACAGAAAAAAAGGATTCAACAACCATAATGCCACATATGAACCAATAATTTTGCACATAAAATAACAAGGAAAGGAACTATTATTAATGAATGTAAATCCATCTAGGTTTGGGACTTCCACGTGCCACCCAACCATAGATTAGTTGAACCAAATCTTTCTTTCAGACAATCCCCCCCATGCCATATTCCAAGAATGAATGTGGGACTCATAACCAAAAATCAACCAGGGCTTCTCGAGGCTAAAACGCCTCACCCTCATCAATAGAACTAGGATTTACCTCAATCCACACTGGATCACTAGGCCCTAAACAAGCATGGAAGCCATTGAATTTCTCCACCTACACTGTGAGGAATTTTCCTATCTCCTAGTCTCTAGGATTTACCTTATATCCCACCATTCATCGGTTGAGATTCCTAGGCCTAATTGAGATTCCAACCTCCAATATTTACCATATATCCTACTGATAGTGTGAATTATAATCGCAAGCGTACGAAAAAAACTCACTTTAGCTCTGCATAAAAAACAACCCTAACATCAAATATGGTTGTCAATTTGCTTAGATCTTCAGCTAGTGATCAGAATAAATGCTACAGAAATATAGATATATGCAGTTAAAGACATTAAACAACAAATAATAAGCAAGAGTTTCTCCATGCATCCAATGAACAAGACAAGAATTTTTAAAGATTTTTTTGTATTATGACAATTGGGAAGGGAACATAGAAAAGATGTTACGAGTCCCCCTCAATGGAATGGGTTCTTGTATGTCCTCAACCCTTGAGATCTAATATCTCTCTCTCTTTATGGTGTAGAAAACCCAAACAAAATGGAACTCAAAGGGAGCTCGCAAGAAAAAAGTAGAAACATATGACAATGATGGGAGGATAAAAGCCAAACCAAAAGTATAGATCAACAGTGATCTCTAGGAAACAAAAGGTAGCGAATGAATGGAAAAAACCTTCTATTTATAACAAAATATTGAGTTAGTCTAGATATTGGTGCATAATTAAAATATTATTAACCAAATTTAGATCCAAATTTTATGGAATATTTTATTAATTTTGTTGGAGGAAAAAGGAATTTGAATTTGGTCAAATCCCTTTATTTAGAAATAATAAATAAATAAATGATTTATTTATTATTTTAAGAATGTGGTTAAGTAATATTAAATAAATAATGATGTATTCAATTATTTATAAATGATTTAGTCAAATTTAACGAGGAATATTATTAAATAATGTTTTAAATAATTATTCCTAGAAAATAATAAGATAAATAATGATTTATCTAATTAATTTTCCTGTTGTGGGTTTAATATGACCATGAATATTAATTAAATAATGGTTTAATTAATTATCCCTGGAGGAAAATCAAACAAATAAGGATTTATTCAATTATTCCTCATGGGGTTTCCTGTTTAGACTAGAAACAACTTAATAAATTATGGGTTATTAAGTTATTTTTCATAGTGAAAGAAAATTTACTATAGTAAAATTGGTTTTACATGATGTACTTTAGTCCATCTAATAGTAACAGGTTAGATGACCAAAAATTGCTGTAACATATTTCACCCCAATGTGCAAGCATTAGGTGCTAATCATATTACCCCCTAACGTGTGAGCGTTAGGAGCTAATCGTAGGATTCCTAGGCTTGACTGAGGGCACCCACCTCTAGGTTTTACCGTATATCTTGCCATTCACCAGTCGAGGATTCCTTGGCCCACTAACGTAACACAAAAGTTTGGTTTACCACAACCCATAGTCTAGTTCAGGGGTCACTAGGCCAAGGCATTACCGCAATCCACAATATGATTCAAGGATCACCAGGCGACGTGTTATTTCTTTTAGAGACCACCTCACTCAATTTCGAATCCATCCGACATTCAGCTCAACCAAATCATGTGAACCCCATCACACCATGGATATCTGTGAATGGAAAGGCAAGGCTAAAAAACACTATCACACCTAGAAAAACCCATGGTAATGACAGTAAGAGAACCAAGAACACACATGCATAACCATGCATGCCAAAAATAGCAAGGAAATCATACATGTAACTTGATACCTGCAAAGAATCTCGTTGTAGCCGCTCGATCCTCCCCTTCCTTGCTTTATCTTTGCTTCCCTTTGCCTTCTTTTATTTTCTTAATCTAATACTGAAGTGCTCCAAGAAAACTCTAAGTGTCCAAGAGTGTGTGAGAGAGAGAATAGAGAGAGAGCTCCACAATTGAATTGACAAAAGATTAACTCTAATAAAAGATACCAACTGATCCTCATAAGCCTTTTTATTAATGAGGCCTCTATTTTCTTCATTTTTCCATTATTTTCCTCCTCACAAACATCTTGTGACCTTTCACCTTCCTTTTCTCCTAATTTCCATTATTTTCATAAATAAAATGTCAATTAATATCTCCTACCTTTCCAAAGCCTTTCCATGTCTTTTCCAATTTCCTTTAGCCATAATAATCGAAGTGAACACCCACTAGGATGTTTTTCCCAACATTTAGCTTGGAATACGTGTCCCATGACCTTGGTATTATATTTTTTTTTACATGGATTTTTAAACAATATTGTTACACCTGCAACATTCCCAAATTCACCAGGCACACCAAGAAGTAGCACAGTTTCAACCTTAACCAAATTATTAAATGTTGGAGAAATAATTTCCTAGAGCACCGAACATGGAATTCCCGGAATGTAAAGAAGAAAATTGAACTTAAAAACTAAAAGCAACCCCAAATAACACCATGCACATTCCACCACAACAACACATGACCTTGAGAAAAATAGTCCATCACCCACAACACCCAGAACTTTCTCTAATCCCAATTCACTAAAAACCCAAATGAGTGAATACATGAGGACTAATAGAAATAAACAAGATGAGCACACTTAGTAATGAGACCCCACCATATTGGAGTCCAGGCTTGCGTAATCCGCCAGAGTTTCTTGGATTTTTTCCTACGCCATAGTCAACATGCACAATCGTTCCTTTGAGACCCCCACTGGTATATTGTGTATGTCGCAAGGATTTTTTTCCATAACATATTTGCGACCCAATGGCCCAGCGATACACCTTCCCAAGTCTTTAAATCCATCCCTTTGTATTTCTGCCAGTCCAGAGAGACTTGATGACCACACACTTGCAGGGTAAATGAAACAATATGGGGGGTCTCTTAGTTACCCTCCCACCACCTTGCATTAAGTCTTGTACCATGTCTCCATGAAGGGGATATCAACCACCCAATTGACATCCTCTTGGGCATGCACTCCCATCGGGGTATTAAAAAATAAAATTAAAAAAACATATAAAAAAAATAAAATTAAAATTTTAAAATAAATTTTAAAAATTGCCTCAGGTGATTGGGTGTGAGGGAGTCAATTTCGAGAATTGGCTCCCCTTGATAAATTTTGAAACCACTTCATTACTTATTATATCAATTCAATGCATTTCCTTTTCCTTACAAATACCATGTTTTTGATCATATAATTCTCTTTGACACTCTCTTGTCTAGTCTCTATGTTTTATGAATTAGCCTTCATTCTTGTTTATAAGTTCTTAATAATTTGTATTATCTTTGCATAGTGTGCATGGATAGGTCATTTTTATTGCATTAAGTGTTAGACATAAGGAGTAAATTATTGTAATATTCCAAATTAGGAAATACAACAATATTGAACATCAATCTGAAATGTACAACAAATAATGATGCAAAACACATGAGCAAATCATAGATCCATTAGATTATGTATTACAACAGCAAAATATACAATGTGTTGAGGAACGAATCACTCAAACTAGGCAAACAAGCCTCCAAAGCCCAAATACACTAGAATCCCAAATGATGCTACAATACAGAAATGCCGAAATACATGATAGCGCAGTCCCAGTGAGGGTTATTGCCATAGAAAAATGGAAACAAATGGATCTACTGATATAATACTCAAAAGGAGCTGAATATGGAGAACTAGTCTCTCAAACACAATCCCAAGGTAACCCGGCAAGGGTTTCTTGAAAAACAAAAGATGCAAAAAGTGCAGACTACAAATCTGTGGCTGAATCACTCTGTATCATTGAATCTCTGCTGGAATATGGTTGAAATAACAAATATATGGCTGTAACTTCTCCTCCCTATATTTTTGGCTGAAAGGCTGCTCCTTTCACTAGGAAGATATCTCATAAACATGGTTTCTCAACCCTACACTGCAACACCCTGCAAAATAACGCAGTTCCCTAAGGATACTACACTGTGGCTAAAGGTGACTGCTTGGCCCAATGCCGGATGGTGGAAATGAAGCTGATAATGGCCCTCCTTGGTGGCCTCTCAAGTCCTCCAAGGTAGAGTATGGGATTCCCATCTAGAAATTCCCTTGTACTAAACAATACAACAAACTTAGCTAAACAGCTGAAGCATGCAAGAAGTCATAAGACTCAAACATAAAAAATATTATGAAGTCATAAGACTCAAACATAAAAAATATTATGAATGTCTCTCATGGCTGCCATCCCTTTCCTTATATGCTTGGTGAGCTTCCTCACCCTTGGCCCAACTCATTTATGATGCTACTTCCATGCAAAGAATCCTCCTCCAAAAATGTGTTGTCCCCACTAGCTCCACTCTCTCCTTTGGCAGTGTTGTTGATTTGGTCAATCCCAACCCAGTCTACATGCATTGCCCCCTTTCACACCCGAGGTGGCTTTATTATGACTATCTAAACTAATCCACATCCATATTGGAGGTGGATTATTCCTACTAAAGAGATTTAAGGGTATCCCTACCCCACTTATCCCTGTAGACTATCAATAGAAGTAACATATAATATTCGAACTAGCTAAAAGCTAATTGGGAATATTACAGTCATCCCCTCCCAAATGTTGCTTGTCCTCAAGAAACAATAAAGAATGATGCTGAAAAATCTTCTCTCCTTCCCAAGTGGCATCCTCATCAGGTAGATTCCTCCATCGAATCAGATACTCTCTAATCACCCAGCTCCTTAGCTACCTCTCTCGAGTATCCAAGGTAGCCTCTGGTTGAAAAACCAAATGGCCCTCATCATCAGTAGGTGGGAGATCCATGGTGGCAACCAAATCTTGTCCAATGACATTCTTGAGGCATGAGACATGAAAAATGTTATGGATCTTACTTCCAATAGGAAGCTCCGACTCATATGGTACTTCCCCAACATGACAGATCACCCTGTATGGCCCATAGAACCGAGGTTTAATCTTCTCAGCCCCCTTATCCCTAAGTGTAGGCTGTCTATATGGCTGAAGATGAAGATAGAACAAGTCATCCACCTCAAACTGCATTTCTATCTGACCATGATTTGCATATAACTTCTGTTGGTTTTGTGTTGTAGCAATGTTGTCCTTGAGGGCCCGGAGTATATCCTGAATCTCTTGAATCCACTCCTTTTCTCTATGAGCCTTGCTTGCTCCAAAAATCACATGAAAAAATGATAGAGCATCATACCCATAAAGAGCTCAAAATGGGGTCATGCCAATGGACATATGAAATGTTGTGTTGTAGCAATACTCCCCCAAATGAAGCCAGTGCAGCCATGGTTGCTAATGCCCCGAAACATAGTTTCACAAGTAGCCTTCCAAAAACTTGTTTATTATTGTTGTTTGTCCATTGGTTTGTAAGTGATAGTTGGTACTTGGTGTCAACTCAGTACCCGCTAACCGAAAAATCTCCTGCCAAAATCCACCCATGAAGTGGCTATCCCGATCACTAACTATGGTTTTTGGAAGACCATGGAGTCTAAATACATCTCTAAAGAAGAGCTCAGCTACCTTCGAAGCAGTATATTGTGCATAAATAGCAAAGAATTGTGAATACATTATTAGTCGATCAACAACTACAAAGATACAATCCTTACCCTAAACTGTAGGTAGACCAGTGATGAAGTCCATGGAAATAATCTCCCACTTTCCATCCAGAATAGGAAGTGGCTGCAATAATCTTGCAGGATGGTTGTGCTCCCTTTTGTTCTACTGGAAAACTATGCACTCCTTGATGTGTTGGATCACATCCTCCTTGAGACCCTTCCATGAGAATCTCTCCCGAATAGCCCGATATGTCTTGGTGAATCCTTGATGCCCATCAAGTGGTGAATCATGTGATGCCTGCAAAATATTCTTCTTGAGCTTAGAATCTCTAGCCAAGAAGACCCAATATCAGTAATATATGACCTCATCCATCAGTCTATACCTCTCATCAGTCACCTGTCCATCTAGGATCTCACATGCAAAGTGGTCTTTGGAATATTCCACTAGCAAATGAGCCTTCCAATCTGTATCCATGCTCATTAAGGACAACACTATTGGCCTCAAAGATAGAGCATCTGCCACCACAATTCTCTTCTCCTTGAAATATTCTATGTCAAAGTAATAGGCTTGGATCTTACTCACCCACTTCCACTGCCTCTCCTAAAGTTTCTTCTGCTTAAGAAAGAACCAAAGACTATTATGATCAGTCTTCACTTGGAATCTGTCACCCACCAAATATTGTCAGAACTTGTCTAAGGCATGCATAATAGCCAACATCTACTTATCATATATTGGATACAGTTTCTCCTGTGGCAGTAACTTCCGACTCTCAAAAGCTATGGGGTGTCACCCTTGCATCAACACTGCTCCAATGCCCTCTCCCGAAGCATCACGCTCCAACACAATGGGTAGGGTAAAATCTGGTAGAACCAATACTGAGTAGCTACTCGTCACCTCCTTGAGCTTATAAAAATCTCTCTGCATTGTGGCTGTATAGCTGAAAGCTCCCTTCTTAGTTAGATATGTAAGTGGTGCTGCTAGTTGAGAGAACCCTTTAAAAAAATTCTAGTAATAGGTATAGATGCATACAAACCCCCGAAGTTATATGACATTATTTGGCTCGGGCAAATCTCTAATAGCATGGATCTTCTCTTCATGAACTCTCACCCCATCTACTCCAATTATGTGGCCCAAGTAGAGCATATCTATGAGCCCAAACTCACACTTGGAGAGCTTAGCATAGAATTGCTGCTCTTCCAGAATGCGTAATACTGTCTCAATATGAAATTCTCCTCCCATGTGCAGCTATAAATAAGAATGTCATCAAATAAGACCAATACAAACTTCCTCAAGTGACCACAAAAAATGTGGTTCATGCAAGATTGGAATGTTTCCAGAGCATTGGTTAGCCCAAAAGGCATCACCAAGAACTCAAAATGGCCATAGTGGCATTGTAATGTTGTCTTTGGGTTGTCTTGATCCCTCACTTTGATTTTATGATATCCCGATCTCAAATTAATCTTGGAAAAATACTTGAATCCTATTAGTTCATCCCTCAATTCATCGATCCCAGGAATTGGGTACCTGTTCTTCATTGTCTTTTTTTGAAGGCCCTATAATCAATGCACATCCTCAATGTGCCATCCTTCTTCTTCACCAAAACCACTGAAGAGGTAAAAGGACTGGTGCTAGGTCAAATGTATCCTAAGGCCAAAGATCCTAAACGGAATTTTCAATCTCATCCCTGTGGGCTTTGGGATGCCTATAGGTTGTGGTGACCACTGCTTGGATCTTTTGCTCCAACTAAATAGTGTGCTCAAACCCTCAGACAGGAGGTCTCCTGGGTGGAATATCTCCAAATACTGTAGAATATCGGTCCAAAATAGATTGTACATCCAGATATACTGGTGCATCCTTGCCCCCTGCTTCTCATATACATAATTATACTACCCACTCTATGTCCCCTCTACGCAAATCAACCTCCATCCTATGTGCTGAGACAATCTGGGGTGGATAGGTGTTTATGCCTTTGATTTTCTGATGTTTACCACTCCCCTTATCTGTCCATTCCATCTCTAATGTTTCCCAATCTGTGATAACATTCCCTAAGGTGATTAACCATTGGACACCCAATATCACATTGGTGTATGGAATATCAACCACAAAGAAGTGGTCTGTCAATGTGTAGGTTCCCATAGTGATGGTTAATGCCGGAACATATTTGGCACACTGCATGGTTCTAGCTCCTGGAACCAAAACCGAGAAGCCCTCAAAATATTCTATGTGAATGCCCATCCTCTGCACCAACTAAGTATCAATAAAGTTATGGGTATATCTACTTTCTACCAATACTGATACTCTTTGTCCCATAATATTCCCTCTAACTCTTAATGTTAGATACTTGGTAACTCCCCACAAAGCTGCAAGAGTCCCTCCCATTGGAGAAAATGCTCCCACTACACCTCCTGTTGGTGGTGCACCTTCTCCTGTTTCTACAACACTGGTCTCCTTCTCCTCATCAGAAAATATCTCAATACAATGTGCCTTCCTTGCAACACATTGGTGGTTTGGTACCCATGGCTCTCGACAAGTGACACAAAGTTTCTTTTTCCTTAGATCCCCTCAGGAATTATCATCAAGAGATTTCTTCTCATGATCCTCCTTTTTCTGAGATGAGAACTTTTACTGAAAAAGGGGCTTTTGCCTTGGGTAAAGCATGCTGTAGGTCTCTAGCCTTGTCCATAGCCTCTTGGAGTGTAGTTGGTCTAGTGGATTTCACCAACCCATGCAATGGTTCAGCCAACCCATCAATGAACATGCACACTCTCTGAGTCACAATGAGGTCAGATAACATGACTAAAATATTTAGAAACTCAGAGGTATAAGTCTCTAGATCTCTTGTTTTCTTGAGCTTTGTTAGCTCCACAAAATGTGCTTCTAGATTCCTGGGATCAAATATCTCCACCAACCTTCGGGTGAAGTCTGCATAAGAAGTGACACTAGCATGCCCAAGTGTAGATAGGCCATGAAACCACCATTCATGTGCTTCACCTTCTAGGTGCAACGATTCTATTTTGATAGCCTCCATTTCTAAAACAATTTTTAGTTGGAAATAAGTATCCAACTTCTCTAACCAAGCCTTAGCTATGCACTTGGGTGATCCATCATAAGAGGGAAAAAATAACTTGCACATAGTGCACTGTAGGTCTTGGTTTTGCATGTACCCCCCACTTTTATGTGTTGAAGATTGCAACAAGAAACAATGAAGGAGGCATCCTGAAACATCATCCTTGATCCTAGTTGGCAAAAAATCACCTAAACTAGGTGGGGCCCACACAAGCTATTTTTAGACTATGTCTAATTTTAGACATGATGATAATATTTCAGAAGTTGCAGGATGCTATTTATGGATGGTTGGTCAAATGTGAAAAATAGATGATATTCTATTTTTAGAATATTGGGTGAATTCTATTTATAGATCGTTAATCTAAAAATAGATGCATGTCGATTATTATTAGCTCTTAATAATATTCAGACTCTAAACAACAACTTATTCTCTTGGAGCACTTCAGTTCAGTGCACAGATGTGGCACATCAGTTGACAGAAGGAATTACACTATTACTGAGGGTTTACTGGAGCTAATGCATGGAGGACTCAGTTAGAACTCAAGTGGCAAAGTTATAACACAGTTGGAAGAAGTAGTTATGAAGTTGTATTCAGTTTAACTCAGTTAGAATCAGTTGAGCTAGTTGTATCTAGTCTAACTGATTGATACAATAGTGAGAGTGGAGTGAATTAATTAGTTAATTAATTCACAAATAATAACTCATTAATCAACTGAACAATACATCATCTAACTACAGTGCATGACAATTCCAGTGGAGACCCAATGGAGAGATAGGTGAAAGGGAAAGATGGACTATCCGTTGTGACTACTATTGATGCATGAATTGCATCTATATATACATTGGAGTTGCCAATGATAATAACACAGTCAAGGAGAGTGGGATTACATTGAATTGGTCTTTTTAATCAGCTTGGATTGCGTAGTGGAGGCAGGCTAGCAGGAGGGAAAGATCAGTGCATGGATTTGCAAGATTGTTCCTGATTAGTGTGTGACAATTGTATTGTACTGAGAGCTTGATGTACTAAGATTTGTATGAGATTGTTACAAGATCTCCATGATACATAATATATGATAGTTTGGGTTTTTAGCTTTAGGATTTCCCGTTAAACAACTGTGTTATGTGTGCTTTTATTGCTTCATGTGTTTTGAAATTGTTGATTAAATTTCCGCAAGAATTATAGTGGAAGGATTTTGTATTTAGCAAGATAAATATTGTTAGATCAGGAGAGTCTGGATATATAAATGCATATTGTATATAATTTCTACAGGGTATCAGAGCTGTGTTATAGATTTTCTACATGGAATGAGAGCAGGAATTTTTGGGTGCGCGAGTTTGTAGAGAATATCTGAAATTTTTGGTGAAATATTTTCAAAAAAAAATAGCATATTTGGATTCCTTGCGAAAAAATTCCCAAATTGAAAAAACAAATCGGTCGAATCGGAGCTCGAATGAGGGATATATCTTCAATTTAAAATCAACTCTTTTGTTAGAAAATTTTGCGACGCGGGATAATTACAATGTGCGCGAGCCAAGAATCTACATGCACTAAGGTACAAGATGCATGAAAAGCTTTGAGGAGCAACGCAGAGGTTAGTGACTTGGTGGTTGAGAGGGAGCCTCTCAACATGCAACCTGAGAAGTAGTCTCAGAAGTTTGTGGAGTAGCCACAACTGGAGATGTAGAAGAATATTTATAGATTTGATGTAGATGGGATTTCTATGGAGCTTCCTATTGTTGGGAAGTGCAAGAAAGACATGCAATTGACACTTGAGAGGGTGCAGGTTTTTCATGTAGGTAAGAGTGAACCTATAGATGTGGAGCAGCCACAAGATGAGGATCATGGAGTGGGAGAAACCACTCATGCAGAAAAATTTCGTGCCAGATGAGCAGAGGGAGTGCATGCGGCTATACCACCAGGTGAGAGGTGGGGCGACATGCATAGGTAAACCCAAGAGGATATTTCTGGGAAGGATTGATGGAGATGGTGTGGATCTCATGAATTGAACCTGGCTACGAGGCACCCACAGAGCAGCAGTAGCATGATCAGTTGAATTGATGCAGGCAGATCAAAGTGATAGTGTCAGATACTAGAGCACGGTTCAGAGTTGACATCAAGTGCAGAGTGCATGGGTGTAGAGTTCAATAGTGCAGTGGTTCATGAAGACATGTGCAGTAGCTAAGAATAAGTCGAAGACTTTGATGATAGATGCATTAGACTGATTGAGTTGTTTGGAGCCTTTCAGTTTCAGAAGTGTTGCAGCAAGAGTTGCAGGGCGAATGCATGGAGTTGCATGTCGTATGCAAAGACAGTCCTTTCTTGTTGAGAGGGAGTGTTGAAGTTTGCAACGAGAAACAGTGAAGGAGGCATCCTGAAACATCATCCTTGATCCTAGTTGGAAAATAATCACCTAAATTAGGTGGGGCCCACACAGGCTATTTTTAGGTTTATGTCTATTTTTAGACATGGTGAGCATATTCTATAAGTTTCAGGATGCTATTTGTAGATGGTTGGTCAAATGTGAAAAAATAGATGAAATTATATTTTTAGAATATTGGGCGAAGTCTATTTACAGAGCGTTGATCTAAAAATAGATGCATGTCGATTATTATTAGCCCTTAATAATAATCAGACTCTAAATAACAACTTATTCTCTTGGAGCACTTTAGTTCAGTGCACAGATGTGGCACATCGGTCGTATTTAAGGAATTACACTATTCCCGAGGGCGATCGAGCTAATGCATGGAGGACTCAGTTAGAACTCAAGTGGCAGAGTTATGACACAGTTGGAAGAAGTAGTTATGGAGTTGTATTCAGTTTAACTCAGTTAGACTCAGTTGAGCTAGTTGTATCTAGTCTAACTAATTGATAAACTAGTGAGAGTGGAGTGAATTAATTATTTAATTAATTCACAAATAATAAATCATTAATCAACTGAACAATACAATAGTTAACTACAGTGCATGACAGTTCCAGTGGAGACCCAGTGGAGAGATAGGTGAAAGGGCAAGATGGACTATCTGTTGTGACTACTAGTGATGCATGAATTGCATCTATATATACATTGGAGTTGCCAATGATAATAACGCAGTCAAGGAGAGTGGGATTAAATCGAATTTTCCTTTGTAATTAGCTTGGATTGCGCAGTGGAGGCAGGCTAGCAAGAGGGAAAGATCGGTGCATGGATTTGCAAGATTGTTCCTGATTACTATGTGTGACGATTGTATTGTACTGAGAGCTTGATGTATTAATCTTTGTATGATATTGTTACATGATCTCCATGATACATAATATATGATATTTGGGGTTTTTAGCTTCAGGATTTCCTGTTAAACAACTGCGTTATGTGTGTTTTTATTGCTTCATGTGCTTTGCAATTGTTGATTAAATTTCCGCAAGAATTATAGTGGAAGGATTCTGTATTTAGCAAGAATATAAATATTTTTAGATCAAGAGAGTCCGGATATATACATGCATATTGTATATAATTTCTACATTATGGTGATTGGAGGATCTCCTACCATCCTTGATCCGACAGAACTCCAGAAAGTTAAAATGCTCCTTGAACCTCTAAGATTGAGATTCATATTCCACAAAATAGTCACCAAGGGTTTCTTCCCTCAATGCCCCTCCTACCTAACCTTACAATGACAGGAATGTGGACATGGTGGAGCGTTGTGAAGAAGGTTGCTCACACCATGAATGTGAAGTGCCAGAGATTTCTCCATGATGAAACCCTGTAGGGTATTCCTTCTGTCTTGCTAATCTCATCTCCTTCATATATTTTTCAATGTTTTACATGTTCTGAAGAAGGAGGTTTGGGATATATTTCTCCTCCATTGCTATAGATGTATTGCCCCACAAGCTGAGCCAAGAATAGAGCTCTGATACCACTGTAATATTCCAAACTAGGAAAGACAACGACATTGAACATCAAACTAAAATGCATAGAAAATAATGATGAAAAACACATGAGAAAATCATAGATCCATTAGATTATGTATTACAATAGCAAAATATACAATGTGTTGAGGAACAAATCACTCAAACTAGGCAAACAAGCCTCCAATGCCCAAATACACTAGAATCCAAAAAGATGTTGCAATACAGAAATGCCAGAATACATGACAATGCAGTCCCAATGAGGGTTACTACTATAGGAAAATGGAAACAAGTGGATCTATTGATATAATACTCAAAAGGAGATGAAAATGGAGAACTAGTCCCTCAAACACAATCCCAAGGTAACCTGACAAGGGTTTCTTGAAAAACACAAGATGCAAAAAGTGCAGACTGCAACTCTATGGCTGAATCACATTGTATCACTAAAGCTCTACTGGAATATGGATGAAATAAAAAATATATGGTTGTAACTTCTCCTCCCTAGATTTTCGGGTGAAAGGCTATTCCTTTCACTAGGAAACTAGCTCATAAACAAGGTTTCTCAACCCTCCACTACAACACCCTGCAAAATAACATAGGTCCTCAAGGAGAATTTGTTGTGGCTAAAGGTGACTACTTGGCCCAATGCCGGATGGTGGAAATGAAGCTTAGAATATCCCTCCTTGGTGGACTCTCAAGTCCTCCAAGGTAGAGTATGGGATTCCTGCCTGGAAATGCCCATGTACTAAACAATTCATCAAACTCAGCTAAACAACTGAAGCAAGCAAGAAGTCATAAGACTCAAAAATAAAAAATATTATGAATGCCTCTCATGGTTGCCATCCATTTCCTTATATCCTTGGTGAGCTTCCTCACCCTTTTCCTGCTCATTTATGATGCTACTTCCATGCAAAGACTCCTCCTCCAAAACTACACTGTACCCACTAGCTCCACTCTCTCCTTTGGTAGCGCTGTTGATTTGGTCAATCCTGACCCAGTCTACGTGCATTGCCCCCTTTCACACCTGAGGTGGCTTTATTTTGAATATCTAAATTTATCCACATCCATATTGGAGGTGTTTTATTCCTACTAAAGAGATTTAAGGGTTTCCCTACCCCACTTATTCATCTAGACTATGAATAGAGGAAACATATAATATTCCAACTAGCTAAAAGCTAATTGGGAATATTGCAATGACGCTGATTTCCTCCTTCAAGCACAATCTCAAATTTTATCTAGGATGGTCATCAATATTTTTTTCTTGTGGGTAAAAACAACACCATTTACTGACTTGGTCTTCCATACCTCTGCCTTTGATTTGCATTGAAGAAAATTATTTTAGTGATGTTTTTCTAATTTTCATTAATAGAGCATTTGTCTCTTCATTTCCCTCTTTCAATTTTTTTGGTTTCTTCTAATTTTCTTCGTAGATCTTCACAAATCATTATTTCAAAGATAGTCTTCTTTTTATTTTAAAGCTTCTCTTATTGATACTGACATAAATATATTTCATAGACTAGGCTCTCATAACTTGGTGTTCCTCATATTCTCGTAGTATTGGATTCCCTTGAAAAATGCACTTAGATTTTACATATAAAAGATTTTAAAAATGATTACTTCATTTAAGTTACTACAAAGAATATAGTCTGCAACTCATTGGTTTTAAATTTTGATATGATGAATTTCCATTTTCAACATATTAGATATGGCCCACTAGCGAGCCCATTTTATCATTTCTTGCCAACGAATCTTAATGAATACTTTACATTGCATTTGATAGAATTTCCTGCCAAAGTATTTGATATTGCATTTCCTATCTATGTGCTTTGATATAATTGAAATATTTCCTTTTATTTTCCTTGTTAATTCACATAGAATCATTTTTAAGGCTATGTTTGATATTTCATGAGGTATTTGCCTTTCATTTCACTAACATTTGATTCTATCCAAGAGCTTCAAAGGCCTTCTTTATTTGATAACAAATTCAGTTTAACACTTTTTACACTCATCATTTCTGTTCATGAGTATAGGTAAACAATATAGCATCAGTAAGTAGAGCATTCAATTATTTGTACTCATAATAATAGTGTTGAAGGATTTGAAGGAATCCTAGTGATGCAATAGATACTTTGATTATATATATAATCAAATGCTTACTCATTTTTGTTGATGATGGATCAGACACATGCTTTTCGCATAGATTTTGATTTCAAGGTGAATTCATGAATATGGGTTACACTTTTGGGCCAAATGTGGTGAGGAAATTACAATTTTTTCCTCCGAATTAAAGCCCTAAAAATTCCTATAAACACTGTGAATTTTGATTCGGATTAAAAAGACCAATTGTAGAGAATTATGTTTTTGTCCTAATGAAATTAAAAAAAAAAATAGTGTCTTATAATATGTGGGTGAAAGCATGAAGATGGGTTACACTTTTGGGCCAAATGTGGTGATGAAATTTCAAGTTTTCCTCTTTTATCGAATTGAATCCCTCAAAATTCATATAAGCACTGTGAATTTTGATTTTGAGTAAAAAGACAAATTGTAGAGAATTATGTTGTTTTCCTAATGATACCTTTTTGCAAAAATATTTAGTGTCATATAATATGTCAATTTTCCATTAAATGAAATGCTTGTCCTTGCAATTTTTCACACATCTTAAGAGGTATGTGTGTGTTCACGTAGCATAACTCTGTCTAAAATGTGTAATATATATATATATATATATATATGAACATGATATACACAGAGAGAGTTAAGTTTTTCATATTAAAAAATTATTTTTTTATGAAAAAATATATTGTTTATTATTTTTTGAATTTTGTGAAGTCATTTTTCAATTGCATTTTGCAGACACATGTGTTCACGTCAGGTTTTTTTCAACTATTTAAATAAATTGAAGAACTAAAAGTACCCTTTTGAAGAGGACTCGTAAACGAAGATAGTGGTATTTTTTGAAAAAAAATCATTTGTATCTTTTAGGATATTGATTTTTTATTCACCCTCTTTAAAAAAGTTAAAACAAATTAAGCATTATGTTTAAAATGAATTAGATGAAAAATATCATATGAATTCAAAAATGTCAAACTCGTATGCCATTGGATAGAGGATTCCTTCATGAATCCAACATGATCAACTCTGCCACATAAGTAATAATTTATCCCTAAGTCTGCTAGGATACAAAATGGAGTTACAGGAAATTTTGCAAAAGAGGTGTTGAAATTGTTGATTTTAGGACTTAAGAGGCTTGATCAAGAACTTAAAGCACTCGATCGAGCACATAAATTTCAAATTAAATAGATCGATCGATCCATATGCATGTTTAACAGGGGCTTGATGGAGCACTATGGCTCAATTGAGCTATGTAGCTCGATCGAGTCTTTATAGAAAATTTTTAAATGATCTAAAATTAAACATTTTTAAATTCCAGATCTTATTAGAATTTTTGCTATAATTTCAAGTAAAAACTTTATTACGTTTAATATTAATATTAAAGGAATATTAATATTAAATTAAATGATTAAATTATATTAATATAAAAAAATATAATATTAATATTAAATTTATTAATTTTCTATTAATATAATATTATTAAATTTAATATAATATAAAATTTCTTATATTATAATATATACTAGCACAATGACATTAATAAATGTGGTTGATATAAACCATAGGTGTTAACAAAAGAGTTGACCATTCACATAAAAACAATCATACAAGTTGACTCAATATATGTTAATTTTATTTAACCTATTTTTTTTATAAATCTAACATAATAAAATATATAATATTTTTAAAATTCTGAAGTAATAAAAAACTAAAGCTATTTTACAAAAATAAAACCTAGAAACAATTTTGAATTGGAATACATGAAGCGCTCCATGTATCTTTGATGGAAGTCGCTGGAACATTAATATTTTGAAAAATTTTAGATAATATTTCCATGGAAAATTATCATTTTGCCTCCAGGTGGATGTACAACACACATTTGAAATCTTTCATTTTAAATATGTACTATATAAAAAAATCAAATTGTTGTACAACATAAAAATAAAAGATAAAAAATTGTTTAAACATAATATTTTAATTATCAAAGTATTTTAAAAATTTTGAAATATGGAGTGAGAGAAAGGGGGAGACACAAATATGGAGAGAGGAGGAGGAGGAAAGATTCTCCTAGAAAGAGAGGGAGCTCAAGAGATGAAGTTGGAGGAAAAGTTAGGGAAGGAAGAAGTTCAATACATATAGAGAGAAAATTGTGGAGAGAGAGAGAGAGAGAGAGAGAGAGAGAGAGTGAAAAGGGAGAGATGGAGAGAGAGTGTGTGTATGTTTGGGGGTATGATAGAAATACAAATAAGGAGAGATGGAGAGAAGGGGGGGAGAGAATGAGAGAGGGAGGTAGATATTCAACAAATTTGTAGGAAGAAGCTCGAGAGAGAGCGATACTGAGTGACGTGGGCGAGAGATAGAGGGAGGTGGGAGAGAAAGGAAAATATAAAGGACTTGAGAGGGAGGGATAGAGAGAGATGGAGTTGGAGTGGGAGAGAGAGGGAGGTAAGAAGTAATTCACACACACACACACACACACATATATAAAGAGAGAGAGAGAGAGAGAGAGAGAGAGATTGGAAAAGGGAGGTGGAGAGGGAAAGTGAGAGGGAGTGACAAGGGAGATGCAGAGAGAGGGAGGGAGGAGAGTAGGAGTGAAGAGAGATAGAATGGGAGAAAAAGGGAGAGAAGGGGAAGAGAGATAGATAGAGGGAGATGGAGAGGGAGGGATATATAGATAGATATGGAGAAAAATGTTTATGATTTCAGGGTGATATATAGAGACGAAGAAGGAGAGCTAGAGGGAGATAAAGATATAAATGGAAGGGGGGGAGAGGGAAGAAGAGAGAGATAGAGGGAGGGAGGGAGATACCTAGATAGATATGAATAGAGAGTTTGTGTGTTTCTGGGGGGTAAGATAGAGAGACAAAGGAGATATGGAGGGAGAGATAGATATAGATGGAGGGGTAGAGAAAAGGAAGAAACTTTCTTTCACTAGATGCATTGATTTCAATGTACAAATGTTGATTTATAATCCTATTTGATTTCTTGAAAATTAGATGCATTGATTTATGTGTAGATGTTGATTTATAATGCTATTTAAATTCTTGCATTAGATGCATTCATTTCATTAAATATGTTAATTTATAATCTTGCTTGATTGAGCTTGCATTAGATGGAGTGATTTAAATGTAGATGTTGATTCCTAATCCTATTTGATTTCTAGCACTAGATGCATCAATTTCAGTGTAGATGTTTATTTCTAATCCTATTTGATTGCTTGCAGCATTAGATGCATTGATTTCATTGTAGATGTTGATTTCTAATCCCATTTGATTGTTTGCAATAGATGCATTAGTTTTAGTGTAGATGTTGATTTCTCATCATATTTGATTGCTTGCATTAAATGCATTGATTTCAACGAAGATTTTGATTTATGATAAATAATGTAATTAGATATATGGTGTACATTAATTTCAAGGTAATTATTTTAACATTATGCATTGATTTTAGTGTAAGCATAAAAAATTATTGACGATGTGCATTATGACTAAGATTTTGTAGATAAACTTAAACAAAATAAAATCAAATAAAACATGTATTTGTAACTTTTACATATCTACATCTGTTAAAATTGAATATCTAACTTATTCAATCATATTTTAGTTTTTAAAAATTGAATAAAACTTAAATTTCCATCACAAGGAATTGATTGAAATACTTGGATAACTACTTGTAAATTTAAGAAAGTTGATAACATTATATAAAATTATAGAAATATTTCCATACATTGTTGTTTGACCTATATATTAAATCTCAATATGATTGACTTATATCATGTTATGACTAAGCTCTTGTAGATAATCTAAAACAAACTTTTTTTTATTTACATGATATATTTTAATATTAAATTTGAATAAAACTATTTCAATAATATTTTATGTTTTTTAATTGAACCTTGAGATAAGAAATTTATTGAAATACTTAAAAAAGTTGCCCATATGGTTGGGTCATAAAAAAAATTAATATATATATATATATATATATATAATTCAAATAGTTTATTTTTAAAATTGAATTGTAATAAAAAAACATGTTGATTGCACTAAAATACACTTTCTACATGCAAGCATAAAGCATGATTGGAATTATTTCCGTCTTCAACAACTTTCTATTAAATTAAAAAAAAAAAAGTTACAATGTAGTAGATGCACCAAATGCATTCAATATTTGTCCCAAAGGACCAGAAGATGTGCTTGAAGCATGCACAATAGCAAAGCTACTAGAAAATAATAAAAAATAAAATTACAAATGGCGAGATAAATTGGTTTTCTCTTCTTCTTCTTTTTTTCTTATGGACTTTTTTCCAAACGCCAAGAGATGGAGTCGCTGAAACAATTTCCAACTCATTATTTCTTGGAGGGTTTTGTGCTTATTTATCTGAATTTGAGCTCTTAGAGACATGGGAACGCTTAGTTCCACCTGGTCCTTGATTTTTTCTCTTTTCCTCATATTGGTTCTCACTGGTCTAGATCTCTACTGAGTTGTTGGGAATGTCTTCCTATTTATTCTGGTCCTTCTGATTCTCTTCTCCCTCCATTTGAGATCCTTAAGGATTTTGTGCCTCTGGATGTTGTTGGGTCTCATACATTTCTTCATCCTTATCATCTGAAGGTGGAGGATCTATGAATTTCCATCCTCTTTTATTTGGCTACCTTTTATTCATCCTTTTCTTTGCCTTATTGCATGTATTATGCAAGTGCTATGTTTGATGGTAGGTCCTGCACATAAAAGAAGTATTTTCAAAATATAATCAATGTGTCCACTTGAACTCTTTATGCCTCAGATGAATACGATAAGGAATACCTTTGCTAAATCCATATCCATACATATGAGAGAAAAAGTGAAAATACCTTTTTCCATTCTTTCATGATCCATATTTAGGAACCTTCCCAATGTGTTCTCGATGCCTTCTAGAACCCTATGGTGCCAATAGGGAAGTGGGAAATTATGTACCCTTACCCATACTAGAATTTTTGTTACCAACATTGTGTTAGTGTCAAATCTTGGAAATCATGGGGTTACAAAGAGGCCCGCCCTTCCCAAAAACCATGGTCCTTCATTTATGACATGTTCAAATTCTTTCCATTTTTCAAACTGAATCACAAAAAAATTCTTGCCACATAGATAAATATCAACATCTTTGGTCTAGTTGTAGTAAATCCACTCATTTAGATCTACAGATTTGGGCCAGTAACCATTAAATTGACCTATGATAGCTTTTACTTGCAGGAGAGTGAAAATGCCACTTACTTCTGGTATTTATATGGCCAGAGCTAGGGATTTTTCCATCTGGGTATTTTTATGGCCAGAGAAGTCTTTTTTGACCAGGGGAGAAGCCCAAAAATAAACTTGGTCCACTCTTTAGGCTGATGGATTGGTGTTGAAATCGCTCAAGGGCTTTCGATTCATCCAAGGAATACCTCCATCGCACATGTTACCAACTTCTTGCAATCTCCTAGAATTTTTCTTATAAACCAAAGCTTCTATGTAGAGATTGACAATGTTCACATTTTAAATATCATTTTAAAAGCATGCCAAAGAACGAACAACATAAACATTGATGATGGGAAATTTATCATGCATCCATCTTTACAGTAGTCTATGACTTCATCCCAAATTTCATTTCTCACTTATGCATTATCTGGTAACCTCATAATCACCTTGAAAAGGATTTGGCATCATCAGAATTGAACTTCCTTGTTAGAGGCATCATATGAGTATAAAAAAATCCCAAAGAACTCCTCTAGCAATGCATCACATTCATCCCCATGTCTTTCATCCTTGTACGCCATGAAAGAAGCCACAAATATGACTATCCTCTTGATGATTGGCTCCCTCTTCATGATGAGAAACACAGGCCTTAATGTCTGCCACCATTCCTTCGTAAATTCATCCTTGTGATCCCTCCTGATGACAACCAACTCCTTTATTCTGCATAGATGCAGAGCATGCAACTATTTGCATTCATTCAAAATATTTCCTATGCACAAAGGAAAGTCATCTAGTCTCTTTCTCTATTGCTTATGGTTTTTTTCTTCGACTTTTCCCATCGTGGATTCAACCCCTTGACCTCCCATTGTTAGGTCCCTATATTAATAGTGTAGTCCCTTATTATTTTTAGTGTAGCCCCTTATTGTTATTTTTGTACCCCTTTTAGTCCCCATATTGTTATTATTATGCCCCATAAAACCTCACTATTGTTATTGTTGTGCCCTTATATTATTATTGTTAGGTCGGCTAGGATAATATTGTGACCCCATGGCCTCCTATATATAGAAATCAAGTTTTTTCATTTGAATCATCCAAGAATTGTTCATTTATGTAATGTAAAGGAGGTTTTCCCCTCAAAGTGGTTTATTTCTAAGGCATTGAACTATCCTTTCTTATATTTTTGGAGTTGGTTTCATCACATTCATTATCAGAGCTTTGGATTCTAGGGTTTCACTGCTTCAAACAGGTCATCGTGGAATTTTCACTATAATGATTTTTCTACAAAGTTTTAGAAACTAAAATAATCCCATTTGCGAAAAAATCTAGATGAACACTATGTAAAAATTTCAGATCATGGTTTGCAATATTTTCGGTGATATGATCTGTGGAAGTTAGGGTTTTTGTAGACTCCCGAATTTCATCTCAAATATGTGATCTTGGGAAAATCCTCATAACTCTCTCTCTCTGAGAGTCGGATTGGAATTGTGTAAAAAGTGGTCAAAAGAACACAAACTTTAGTTTATTGTGTATCAAGTTCAGAGCCGAAGGAGGAAACAACAACACGTGGCATGCCATACAAGTTCTCTCTACTAAACTATTCCATAATTAGGTCATTATGGGATATTAGGCGTAACTTAATCTTGAAGAATCCAAATCAGGTTAGACATGTGGCATTTGAAAGAAGATTCAAAGGGCTAGTATATGACAAAAGATAAAATATTGGAGATCCAAAATTAAGATACATTAGTTTCAATATCAAGCTCCTCAAAAGCAAGAAAAAGGTGTGTATTTTTTTTTTTCAAATTGCATGAGTCTTGTTTGAAAAATCAACTTGAAGTGATTCCAAGGTAATATTGAATCATAGATATCAATATTGAGTTCTAAAATGGCCCCTAAAAATAACTCAACACCCATTAATCTCTTAGAAGGCTCTACTATGACTCATGAAGAGGAAGAAGTGCAACATGATATATAAAAATTACAAGACCAAGTGCACAAAATTTCGCTCTCCCAAAGAGCAACAAAAAATGAAATGGAATTTTTAAAGAAAGGCGTGAAAGCTAAGGTTGATGGTTTAAAGAAAGGCGTGGAAGATAATATGGGTGGTTTGAATAAAGGCATGGAAGCTAAGATGGATGGTTTTAAGAATGGCATCAAAGATAAGATGAATGGCATGGAAGCTAATATGGATGACATGGAAGCTAAGATAGATGAAAAAATGAAATACAACATGGAAGACATGAAGAATGTTCTAAAATTAGACATGGAAGGTTTGAAGGAAGGCTTGACAAAGTTGATATAAGAAATGATTCCTAATGGCGAAAAGGTAGTACAGGAAACTCACGATGAGAACAAAATAAATGTTAATTGTGATTTCAAAAAATCTAATGTTGGATTGAAGACCCATCATATTCCAAAGATCGATATGAGAAAGTTTGATGGCAAGGATCCGGTAACATAGATACTACAAATGGAGCAATATTTTTATCTCCATAATGTGCAAAACACACAAAATGTACGCATTGCAACTTTACATTTAGAACAAAATGCATTTGTATGGTATCGATGGCTTTGATCTCGTAAAAAAATTGTCACTTGGTCAATTTTTACAGAGGAAATAATAGCACATTATGAGGATACAAATAGAAACACATTCTTTAGTCAATTGATAAATATAAAACAAAAGGGTTCAATGCTGGAGCACATTGAGGACTTCCAAAAATTGAATATAAGGGTAACTGATGTTCCAAAGGAGCACAAGATTGATGTATTTATAGGGACTTTGATGCAGGGGCATTAGACACTAGCTAGCAATGTAGGAGGTTTTGTCCACATGTTGTGGTTAGGAGGGTTTGAAATCATTGAGTTATATCAGCAAGGTGTCAATGCCTTAGCTGCTTGTTTCATTTAGATTAGTTAGAGTCCATAGAAGTCGAATAGGTTTGGATTCGATCCATCTGTCATGTTTCAGTTATTTGAATAATTGTAATTAGGCTTTTGATTTACTAAAATGGTCCTCGCAGAGGAACCAAAGAGACAAATGCTTATGTATATATGTAACCCCAGATTTCATAGAAGGGGGGAGATTTTCTGCAACAAAATTTGTGTGTTAAGCAATTGCTTCCGGTTGAATGAATTTCAGTTCCCGTTGATTATCAAACTATCTTGAATTGATATTTGTGAGGAAATTTGTTTAATTGGGAGGCGATTGAACTCTGTGCGAGTATAATTATTGAATTGAACTGTTGAATAGTCTCCGCATCCCTCTGTCTACTATTCTCTTGAACAGTTCAACAAGCTCTGTTGAATTAAATCCCAACCGCAAACGAGGTCTGTGTAAAATCGTGGTTGTTGAACTCTGTTTAATGATAGTGAAAATCCTGCTTAGTGAAGAGATAAACTCGTTTTCTAAATCCTGCCAAGGCTAGACCTGAGTTAGTGAATACAGAGGATAGTGTAACTCGACTTAAACCGGGGTCAACCACTGTTCCAAAACCGTGAGTGGGTTAGCGAAACCGGACTGCCATATCACACCGCTTTTGCAGAGATAAGCGATATTTTAAAATTGAAAGCGATTCCATAGAATAGTGGACACGTAGCTAAGGCGGGACCCCAAAATCCACCTTTTCGCATTCCCATCGCACATTAACGTTCGACATCGGAGCCCACATGATATTGAGGTAAGTCATAGATCTGGAGGAAGGCTAATCGAGCGGCGATCGCATTCGAAAGTTGCAAGAAGGATAACCAAGGTACGACACATGTATTTGATTGGGCTATCGACTATAGATGTGGAGCCCAGAGCCAAAGGTTTATTACAAAGCCATTGTTTAAAAAGCGTCAGATATTTATATAAAGTTCGAAGGATTAAACCCTTGGTTATAAGGTTTGGCGGTAGAATATAAATCCCGAGAGATTTATTTTAATTTCAAAGGTTGTCGAATATGTTTATTTATAAAATTCATCGAATTTTATTTACAAAACCAAAGAAGTTTGGGAAGACCACATGGAGGAAGAGAATGTGGTTTTAGCAGAGAAATTCTGATAGAGCGACAAGAAAAGACCAGCTCTCCTTAGGTGTCGACTTTCAGTTTTGTTGTCGTCATTTGTGGTATCAGAGCTATTGTTTTCGAGTTGTTTTTTCAAAGAGTTGACATGGCAATCCGAGTTGGTAGAGGTGTTGGCAGAAGGAGAGGCGGACCCATTGCCAATGCAGAAGTGTTGGGGATTTTGCAGAGGGTCGAGGCCAGAATGGATGCCATGGAGCAAAGACAGCCCAGAGATACTGAAGACATCAGTGAACCTGAATTAGAAGAAGTTGAAGAAAATGTTGAGATTCCTCTTGACTTGAGGCTCCTCAGAATTGTTCTAGGGTCTGCAGTTAAGCCCAAGATTGAAGTATCAAATTTTGTAGGAGGACTGAATCCAGAGGAGATGGTGGACTAGATTAATGAAATGAACAAGTGCTTCGACTATGAAGAAATAAGAAAATATAAAAAGGTCAAGTTTGCAGTGACAAAGCTGAAAGGACATGCTGCACTCTGGTGGGATGGAGTGCAGGCAGAAAGAAGGAGAGTTGGCAAGCAGCCTATCAAAAGCTGGACCAGAATGATGGCTAAATTAAAAGGTAAATTCTTGCCTAGTGATTATCAGCTAACATTGTTTAGGAAAATGCAGAACCTGAGACAGAGGTTGCTGACAGTAAAGGAATACACAGAGGAATTCTATAGAGTAAGCATAAGAGTTGGGCAATTTTAGGACACACCAGAGAAGACTACCAGATATGTGAATGGTCTCAAGCTGGAGATCCAAGATGATATTGGTCTTCTGTCTCCTAAGACAGCTGAAGAGGCCTATCAGATGGCCTTGAAAGTAGAGGAGAAACTCTTGAGGAAACAGTCTACCAAAAAGAGAGGTACTTTCTGTGGAAAGGGAAGTCAGGGTGGTAGAGGAAAGCCTACTACACACAGGGATGGAGCTAACAGTAGCTCACCTCAGAATGCATCTGTAGAGGATGATGCAAGAGGCGGAAGGGGTTCTTATAGAGGAAGAGGAGGCAGAGGCAGAAGCAGAGGTAGAGGATTGAGGTGCTATAGATGTCAGCAAGTGGGACATAAGCACTATGAGTGTCCATAGAATGTGGGTGTTGGTCCAAGAAATGTTGTTGTTTCCCAGGCTGGAGAAGGGGTAGTAATTGAAGAAGAAATTCTACCAGAGAGGGGAGAGTCCTTGGTGGTTAATAAGGTCCTGTTGAAGCAAGCCAAAGAGGTCACTGAGCCTACACAAAGGAAGACTTTGTTTAGGAGCATATTCAAAGTCCAAGGGAAATGATGTTAGCTATTCATTGATAGTGGTAGCACAAACAATCTGGTTTCCATTGAGGTAATAGAAAAGTTGAAGCTGAAGACAAGGGAGCATCCAACTCCCTACAAGGTGTCCTAGTTGCATAAAGGGCACTAGCTGGTTGTAAAAGAATAGTGTGAGATAGAGCTACAAATGGGAAAATACAAAGATAAGGTCCTGTGTGATGTAATGCCCATGGATGTGTGTCATATACTGCTGGGTAGACCTTGGCAGTTTGACAGAGTAGCAGTGCATGATGGCAAGAAGAACACTTACAAGTTCTTCAAGGATGGGGTACACCATACATTGATACCCATGGAAGAAGGAGAGCCATCCAACAGAGTGATTGATCCAAAGACCTTGTTGCTGAGCGGGAAGGAATATCTGCAGCAGATAGAAGAAGAAGAGGTAAGTTTTTCTTTAGTTTGCAAACCTAAGGTAGTTCTTACTTCTACAAAGATTTCTGATTTTCCAGTAGAAATCCAAGAGATGTTAGACAATTATTGTGACATTATTGTGGATGATTTACCTGATGAGCTGCCACCTGTGAGAAATATTAGCCATCAGATAGATTTTATCCCTGGTTCAAATCTACCAAATAAGGTAGCCTACAGAATGACTCCCAAAGAAAATGAGGAAATCAGGAGACAAGTATAGGAATTGGTGGACAAGGGGCTGATCAGAGAAAGTTTGAGTCCATGTGCAGTACCAGCAGTATTGAGCCCAAAGAAAGATGGAGGCTGGAGGATGTGTACTGATTCCAGAGAAATAAATAAGATCACAATCAGGTACATATTCCCTTTGCCCAGAATTGAGGATTTGATGGACTGTTTGAGTGGTGCTAAATATTTTTCAAAGATAGATTTGAAAAGTGGATACCATCATATTAGAATAAGAGAGGGTGATGAGTGGAAAACTGCCTTTAAAACAAATGAAGGACTGTATGAATGGATGGTAATGCCTTTTGGGTTGTCAAATGCACCTAGCACTTTTATGAGACTTATGAATGAAGTATTGAAGGAATTCATTGGTAAATTTGTGATAGTGTATCTGGATGATATATTAGTTTTCAGCAAGACTAAAGAAGAACATCTAAGGCATCTTAATTATGTCTTGAAGAAGCTGCATCAAGAGAAACTGCTGATAAACTTAAATAAATGATCATTCATCAAAGAAGATTTGGTGTATTTGGGCTTTGTTTTTCTGCGGAAGGATTGAAGATGGACCCAGAAAAGGTTAAGGCAATTGTGGAGTGGCCTTCACCCAGAAATTTTTTTAAGGTAAGAAGTTTCCATGGACTTGCCAGTTTTTACAGGAAATTTATAAGAAAATTCAGTAAGATTAATGCACCTATAATTGAGACAATAAAAAAGAGCAAACAACCATTTAAGTGGACTGCTGAAGAAGAAAGAAACTTTAAACTTTTGAAGCAAAAGATAATTGAAAAGCTTGTTTTGATTCTGCCTGATTTTACTAAACCATTTCAAGTGAAGTGTGGTGCCAGTGGGGAGGCCATTGGAGCTGTGCTGAGTCAGGATGATAGGCCTGTAGCCTATTTCAGTGAGAAGCTAAGTGACACCAAAAGAAAGTATTCCTCTTATGAGAAGGAATTCTATGCAATCGTTCAAGCATTGAAAAAGTGGAGACATTATTTGATGTCCAGGGAATTTGTATTATATTCTGATAATCATGCTTTGCAATATATTATACAATAGCCCAATATAAATCATAAGCATGCCAAATGGGTTGAGTATATCCAAGGTTTTAAATTTGTTTTGAAACACATAAGTGGCCAAGAAAATAAAGTAGCTGATGCTTTGAGTAGGAGGCACATGCTTGTTCAAGAAACTAATTTTGAAGTTGTAGGATTTGATTTTCTCAAAGAACTGTATAAAACAGATTCTAATTTTAAGGAAGCATTTGACGCATGTTGTAATCCTGTTCTAACAGATAGAAGCCAGTGGCTGGATTATTTCTTGCAGGAGGACTTACTATTCAGAAGAAACCAATTGTGTGTACCAAAATGTTCCATGAGAGAAAAATTGATTAAGGAGAAGCATAGTGGGGGACTTGCTAGACACTTTGGTACTGATAAAAATTATGAGCAGTTGAGTCACTTCTATTATTGGCCTAAGATGAGGGCAGAAGTGGATAAGTTTGTGAAAAATTTCAAAATCTGTCAATATGCCAAAGGAAGGAGCCAGAATGTAGGGTTGTACACTCCCTTGCCTATTCCAGACAGGCCTTGGGACATGGTGAGTATGGATTTTGTTCTTGGATTTCCCAAGACTCAGAGAGGGAATGATGCATTCTTTGTTGTAGTGGACAGATTCTCCAAAATGGAAAATTTTATTCCATGTTATAAAACTAGTGATGCCACTCATGTTGCTAACTTGTTTTTCAAAGAAGTTGTTAGATTGCATGGGTTGCCCAAGAGTATTGTTTCAGACAGAGACACCAGATTTGTGGGTCATTTTTGGAGGACACTGCAGAAGAAATTTGGTACCAAACTGAGTTTCAGCTCAGCTTATCATCCTCAGAATAATGGACAAACTGAGGTGGTGAATAGGAGTCTGGGAAATTTGTTAAGGAGTCTTGCAGGAGAGCATCCCAAGCAGTGGGACAATATTTTGCCTCAAGTAGAATATGCATATAATGACTCACCAAACAGGAGCACCGGGTAGAGCCCATTCCATATTATCTATGGAATGCACCCCAAAGGAATATCAAAGTTAAGAAACTTGGGAAAGGAAGAAGTAAGGAGTGCTGATGGCGAGGAATTTGCTTCAGAGATCCAAGCCATACATGAGCAAGTTAAACAACAGCTACAAGGCAGCAACATCAGATACAAAATCAAAGCAGACTTGAGCAGAAAATAAGTTCATTTTGAAGTAGGAGATCTAGTTTTGGCACACTTGATAAAGGAGGGATTCCCAAAGAAGCAGTATAATAAACTGAAGTTCAAAAAGATTGGGCCATGCAAGATACTTAGAAATTTTTCTACAAATGCTTATGAGATTGAATTGCCACTTGATGTTGGAATATCTCCCATTTTTAATGTTGTAGATTTGTACAAGTATGAAGATGATGGTGCAGAAGAAAGATCAGTAGACAAGGAACAACTTGAGTGGGAAAAGCAGCTACCTCCAGCACAACCATTGCAATCAGAGAAGATATTGGACAAAAGAGTGTTCAGGAAGACCAGAGGACAAGAGTACTTTCAGTACTTAATTAAATGGAAGGATAAGCCAGAGGAAGATGCCACTTGGATGACTGAAGGAATGTTGCAGAAGATAGGCAGATCATTGGAAGAGCTCATGGACAGGATTCCATGAAGAAAATTGCCCTCGCGAGTCTGATGCAGGGGCATTAGACACTAGCCAGCAATGTAGGACGTTTTTTCCACATGTCGTGGCTAGGAGGGTTTGAAATCATTAAGTTATAGCAGCAAGGTGTCAATGCCTTAGCTGCCTATTTCATTTAGATTAGTTAGAGTCCATAGAAGTCGAATAGGTTTGGATTCGATCCATCTGTCATGTTTCAGTTATTTGAATAATTGTAATTAGGCTTTTGATTTACTAAAACGGTCCTCGCAGAGGAGCCAAAGAGACAAATTCTTATGTATATATGTAACCCCAGATTTCATAGAAGGGGGGAGATTTTCTGCAATAAAATTTGTGTGTTAAGCAATTGCTTCCGGTTGAATGAATTTCAGTTCCCGTTGATTATTAAACTGTCTTGAATTGATATTTGTGAGGAAATTTGTTTAATTGGGAGGCGATTGAACTCTGTGCGAGTATAATTATTGAATTGAACTGTTGAACAATCTTCGCATCCCTCTGTCTACTATTCTCTTGAACAGTTCAACAAGCTCTGTTGAATTAAATCCCAACCGCAGACGAGGTCTGTGTAAAATCGTGGTTGTTGAACTCTGTTTAATGATAGTGAAAATCCCGCTTAGTGAAGAGATAAACTTGTTTGCTGAATCATGCCAAGGCTAGACCTGAGTTAGTGAATACAGAGGATAGCGTAACCCAACTTAAATCGGGGTCAACCACTGTTCCAAAACTGTGAGTGGGTTAGCGAAACCGGATTGCCATATCACACCTCTTTTATGGAGATAAGCGGTATTTTCAAATTGGAAGTGATTCCATAGAACAGTGGACATGTAGATAACTCGGGACTGTGAAAACTGCCTTTTCGCATTCCCATCGCACGTTAACGTTTGACATCGAAGCCCGCGTGATATTGAGGTAAGTCGTCGATCTGGAGGAAGGCTAATCGAGCGGCGATCACGTTCGAAAGTTGCAAGAAGGATAACCAAGGTACGACGTGTGAATTTGATTGGGCTATCGATTATAGATGTGGGGCTTGGAGCCAAAGGTTTATTACAAAGCCATTGTTTAAAAAGCGTCGGATATTTATATAAAGTTCGAAGGATTAAACCCTTGGTTATAAGGTTTGGTGGTAGAATATAAAGCCCGAGAGATTTATTTTAATTTCAAAGGTTGTCGAATATGTTTATTTATCAAATTCCTTGAATTTGATATACAAAACCAAAGAATTTTGGGAAGACCATGTGGAGGAAGAGAATGGGGTTTTAGCAGAGAAACGCTGACAGAGCGACAGGAAAAGACCAGCTCTCCTTAGGGGCCGACTTTCAGTTTTGTTGCCGTCAGACTTTAAAGGATAACATCCAACATGAGGTTCGTCTTTGGGAACGTGATTCATTGGAGAAGGCATTCAGGTTGGAAAGAAAAATTGAAAGTAAAATTATGGCAACAAGGAAGCCTACCACTCACATCTATAAAGATGGAAGTGTTTCTACTCCTAGACTTCCACAACAAATGGAAGAAAAAATAGAAAAAGGGCTTTGCTACAGTTTTTATAGAAAATACACTAAAGTTCATAAGTGTGTTGAGAAGAAATTATTTTACATATATTGTGAAGAGGAGGAAGAAAATGAATAAGAAAATTCAAAAGAAGAGGATATAAACCACAAACCAACCCTAGAGAAAGAAGAAATTAGTCCAACCATATCCTGTAATGCATTGGCAGGAATTACCACTCCTCAAACTCTCAAGATAGAAGGACATATCAAGAAGAAAAATGTAATAGTGTTGTTTGATTCAGTTAGTACCCATAATTTTATTCATTGTAAGGTAGCCAAGGAATTGAATTGCTTCCTATACCCAGCACTAGAGTGTCAAGTGATGGTTGCAAATGGAGGGACTATAAATTTCTCTGGAAAATGCCATAATATCAAGCTAACCATGGGGTAATATGTATTGAATAGTCCAATGCTTTCCATTCCAATGGGAGGTGTTATTTTTTTACTAGGAGTACAATGGTTACAATCTTTGGGATGGTAGCTTTTAATTTTCAAGAAATTTTCTTAAAATAGTTTTAGGAAGGAAAGGAAGTTGAATTACGGGGTATCGTAGGGAAGACGGGAAGATAATGAGCTCTAATGCCATGACAAAGCTTATGAAGAAAGAAAAATGAGGCATAATTGCATAATTATGTTCATTAGAAGTTACAACATCAAAATCACCTATTTCTCCGAATCTCCAAAAAGTCCTGGACAATCATTCCAAGGTGTTTGAAACTCCCAAAGGACTCCCACCTATTCATGATCATGATCATTTTATTCATTTGATTCCAGGAAGTGTTACTCCAAACATTAGACCTTACAGATATCCTTATGTCCAAAAGAGATAAATTTAATGTATGATTGCAAAAATGTTAGAGGTTGGTATAATTCAACCCAGTCAAAGGTCTTTCTCTACTCCAGTAGTATTGGTGCACAAGAAGGATGGATCATGGAATATGTGTCTAGATTATAGGAAGCTCAATAACCTCACTATTAAAGATAAATTTTCCATTCTTGTGATTGATGGATTATTGGATGAATTACATGGAGAAATTTATTTTACCAAGTTGGATCTTCATTCACGATATCATCAAATTAGAATGAAGATTGAAGATATTTCGAAAACAAAATTTCGAACTCATGAGGGTCATTATGAATTTTCAGTCATGCCTTTTGGCATTACTAATGTACCTTCTACATTTCAAGGGTGGATGGATTCCATTTTTAAACCCTTCCTTAGAAAATTTGTGTTAGTATTTTTTCATGATATACTAATCTACAACAAGTCTTGGAATGATCACATTCAACATGTTGTCAGGGTGCCCAAAATTGGAGGAGAAACAATTATATGCAAAAACCTCTAAATGTTTCTTTGGAGTAAAAGACTTGGAATATATGGGTCATATTGTATCTGAGGAGGGTGTTAAGGTAGACCCTAACAAAATTAAAGCCATTAAGGAATGGAAATTCCCCACAACCATAAAGTAGTTGCAAGGATTTCTTGGGTTAACATTGTATTATTGCAAGTTTGTTAAGAATTATGGGAGAATAGAAGCACCTCTAACAAAATTATTGAAGAAAGACACATTTTCATGGACTCCTTAAGCAACTAAGTCCTTTGAGAATTTAAAGAGGCAATGTGTCTAGCACCGGTCTTAGCTACGCCAGAATTCACAACAACCTTTATTGTGGAATGTGATGCCTCAGGAAATGGAATTGGTGTTGTTTTAATGCAAGAAGGAAGACCCATTTCTTTTGAAAGTCATCCAATCAAAGGAAATTATTTATAGAAAGAAATTTATGAGAAGGAAATTTTGGCAATACTACATGCACTAAAGAAATGGAGACCTTACCTAATGGGAAGACACTTCAAGGTAAAAACTGATCATGATAGTCTTAAATACCTTTTGGAACAAAGACTATCTTCAGAAGAGAAGAAAAAATGGGTTACAAAGATGTTGGGTTATGACTTTGAAATCATCTACAAAAAAAGGGAAGCTAAATGTTGTTGCAGATGCACTCTCAAGAAAGGATGAGGAGGTTGAAGCATTTCTTTGTGCCATTTATATTATCCAACCATATTGGATAATTGAAGCAAGGGAGGAATGGAAGAATGACAAAGAAGTGTGGACACTCACTCAGAAATTGCAACAAGATCCTAGTACACCTGATACATTTAGTTGGAAAAATGATTCCTTATGGTACAAAGATCTCTTATATACTTGTAAGAATTCCCAACTAAAACAAAATATTATTTTGGAATTGCACACCTCTCCTGTAGGAGGACACTCAGGTTTTTTAAAAATTACCACACGGTGAAGAATTTTTTTTGTTGTTGTGATGGCCTTAAATTTGATATTCAAAAGTTTGTGGCAGAATTTTTGGTTTTCCAGCAAAATAAAGTTGATACAATTAAGACCCTAGGTATACTACAACCTTTAACCATTCCAAGTGAACGTTGGTAGGAGGTTTCAATGGATTTTATCACAATTTTAACTAAGTTTGAAGGAAAGAGTGCCATCATGGTGATAGTTGATATACATACTAAGTATGCCACACTTTTGTGCATGATATCATCCATTTAAAGCAAGTACAGTTGCTACTGCATTTATGGGAAAAATTCAAAAGCTACATGGAAACCCGAAGATTATTGTAAGCAACAGAGATCCCATTTTCATTGGAAATTTTTGGACTGGATTATTTTCTTGTTTGGTTACTAAAAAAGCCCATATCTCATCTTATCATCCTCAATTCGATGGGAAAAATGAGATAGCGAACAAATGGTTGGAAGAATATCTTCGTTGTTTTGTATCTAATAAAAAAACATAAAGGGTCAAGAGCATTAGGGGAATTTTGAGGTCTGAAATGGGCCTAATAAGGAAATTATAAAATAATAGTGGAAATAATAAAATAAGATTTGATTACATCATCAAATTTTAGAGGGAAAAAATGAAAAACTATTTTTTCAACTTATCTCCCTATGGGTTTACTCAAATTTTTAGCGGAAACACTCGTTGGATGAAGAATTTTGTTTCTAATCCAAGGAGTACCCATGTCACACACTTTTGATGGACCTTGCTACATGAAAAACATGATTGCAATGATGTTTTTTCATCTATTTCTCATTTTTCGAGTAACATGGTCCATTGAAAGTATGCAACATGGGTACTCCTTGGATGAGGAATTAAATTTTGCATACAGCAAGTACTCCCACTCGAAATTTGAGTAAAAATTTAGAGAGATAAGATGAAAATACAAGTTTAAAAAGTAGTTTTATTCTTTTATTATTTTTTAATATTTTTATTTTTTTACTCCAAAAAAGGTGAATTATCCCCCATGGTTGACATCATCATCTTGAATCCTATTGGTTCTTATAAAGTTTATTTTTGTTGTACATTTTTCTTAGGAGGCCCTTTTTAGACCTCAATATTCCCCTAATGGGTTACCTCTGGCTGAATGGTGGTATAACACTTCCTTCCATAATGCAGCAAAAATGACCCCATTTATGGCACTTTATCGATATCATCCACCATCCATCACATCATATTTAAGAGAAAATTATAAGGTTAAAGAAGTGGAAGGTCACATCGAGCATCAACAACAAGTTCTCCAACTCTTAAAGGATAACCTAAATTTGGCACAAAATCGAATGAAACAACAGGCAAATCAACATCGCAACAAGAGAAGTTTTGGTGCAAGAGACTGGGTATTTTTACGGCTACAACCATGCAAAAAAATTTCGCTCAAGCAAGCTAAGAAGGATAATAAATTATCGCCAAAGTATTATGGTCCTCACAAGGTGTTGCAAAATATTGTAACTATGACATACAAATTGGAGCTTCCTTCTTCTTCTCGAGTGCACCCAATTTTCCATGTTTCATGCTTAAAGAAGGTTATAGGTGAAAAAATTCCAGTTCAAACAATATTTCTAGAACTTGATGAGGAAGGAAAAATAATATTGGAACCTAAAGTAGTCACAGAAACAAGAACTCGACATCTACGAAATCGATCAATTTCAGAGTATCTCATCAAGTGGAAGAACTTACCCACTGAAGATTCCACATGAGAGGATGATAATTTTATACAGAAGCATCCAGAGCTACTCAAGCGTTGAGGACAACACTTTTTTGAAGGAGAGGGGCATGTTAGGTCTCTATATTACTAGTGTAGTCCCTTATTATTGTTAGTGTAGCCCCTTATTTTTATTGTTGTACCCCTGTAGTACCCATATTGTTATTGTTGTGCCCTTACATTATTATTGTTAGTTTGACAATGATTATATTGTGACCCCATGGACTCCTATATATAGAAATGAGGTTTTTCCATTTCAATCATCCAAGAATTGTTCATATATGTAATTTAAATCAGGTTTCCCCCTCGAAGTGGCTAATTTCTAAGGCATTGATCTCTCTTTTCTTCTATTTTTGGAGTTGGTTTCATAACACCCATACTCGATTTCAAATGGTAGAAAAAGTCTGATTTTTCTCGAGGCATACCTATTCCTACTTCCGAAGATGAGAAATTATTTGTAATCTTCCACGTTCAATATTAAATTGATACATGATATCTTTTAGTTCATTTTAAGTATAAAAGTGACTTGCATGATAACTTTTAAGATTATGCTTATTTTTGTAGTCTATGAAACTGGAAACCAAAATTGAACATATATTTTGCTAAAAAGTTATAGTATATAGAAAAATTATTAAACTAGCGAAATAATTTTAACAAATCTATTTAAACTTCAAAAATTAATGAGAATCCATAAACAATATTAATACAAATCCATAAACTGAAATAGTGAATACATGTATCAATAAACTATCCATATGAAAAAATATACAAATTACAAATATCATATGAAAATCCATAAAATGAAATAATAATCATTCATAAACTAAAATATTTTCCATGATGTACATCCATAAAGTTTCCATGTATGAAAATATACAAAGTTTGTATCACTCATGAGAATATTCCCTATGAAATGATCCTGAAAATATACAAACTATGACACTCTAGGTACCACCAAAACTCCTATGTGAGTTCTGTTGCACAAGGTAAGTGTCCATAAGATGGTATTGCAATAAAACAAATCCAAATTCAAACTAATTATATAATTATTTGTGCAAAATAAAAAATACATAAATAAACTATATTGAACCATTTTTAATTGTAAACATATATACATGAATCTAATAACCTCAATCAAGTCTAAATGCAAGCCCGATAGGATGGGTGTCTAATCATGAATCTAGGTTTGGTGCTCACCTACGTGTGGGGGGATTGCATACCATCATCAATGCCTCGACACCCAACATCCCACTCATGTATCCACATAAAAACGAGATTAATGTAACTCAGCATATGGGATTGTGTACACAATGGGAATGACAAATTATAATTAGTCTACAAATTAATTAGCATATTTATGTAACTTAAAATAATAAAATGTTGAAATATTAGGAATAAATCATTTTACCTCAACTTTGGTTGTATACACTGACTCTCCTCCACATTAGTGAACATATAACGTAGAGGTGGAGGTGGAGGAGAATCCACAAAAAATATGCTCTGGTCAAGGATGCCCTAACTGATAACCTATCCCCCTCAGATAACCTCGTAAGCTCATCCATATATTTAGGACATGTCTACATGTTATCACTAACTTATTAATATAAAATATGCAATCTAATATGAACTATAAATTTTAATATAAATAATTATGCATAATTTGACTATAAGAGTCAAACATTTCGTATATATATGTACCCTGTCTATTTCATGTGGGTCATGTACCCTCCAATTCTCACGAATGGAATCACTATGCATACATGTATGTGTCAAACGATTCTCAAAGGGTAAAATTGCAAGAAATTCGTCCTCATATACGGGCAATTGTGAGTCACGTGGTAGTGGTGGTGGTCTCCTCATCTCTCCATGCAATGCAACATGTTCACTATCCAATGACATCTGCATGTTATTTTCAATAGTCTCTCATGTCTCACCACCGAGCTATGACAATTCCTCTAGCTCTCTATGTAATACCATGCTCTGAGATGGTAGCTGAAAGAATCTCAGAGGTGGTGGTACATGCCCAGGGTCCCTACAAGTCCCCTCGTGCTCATAGGTATGTATCATGCAGGTTCCATAAAAATGAGATCCAGTTAATCAGTATAATTCTACCTCTGATGTAACACAAACTCTGCATATAAATGTGTAGAAAAATAAATTGTGACCTGGTCATGGTTGGGGAACTTTCCCCAAGCTCTAATGAATCTATCAAACATGAAAAGGGTTGCATGAACATTAATAAAATATTTTAGTGGGATTGGACCTTTATTTATTGTAGGGTGATCAGGATGGATATCGAAAAACTCCCCACAAAAAAAAATGTCGTTAGTGGTATCTTTCATCACTTCCCAAGAATCTATGCCTCTAACCTCATGCCTCCTTATCCTATGTATGAACTGTAATATGTGGCTATTCGGGTTCGACCTCTGGTATGTCTCGATCAACCTAGTCATGCTATCGAGCATCAAATACAATGCAAGGTGAGTCGATGATTTGGCAGGGATATTTGTTATCTCCGTTGTGATCCATGTATGACAGGTCGTAATATCATCTAATGTTATCTGAGTTGTAGCATCATCCCATAGAGGGATCGACGATGCACTCTAATCCTCAGCTTCGACCTGTTATGGACCTGTAAATCATATACATAATTTAACACATATATAATTAACAAACTAGAAGCATAATAACATATACATTAAATTCAAACACATTAGTTGAATACAATTTAAAAGTTCAAACATAAACACATAAATTTAAAAGAGGATTTAAAAATGCAGGAGGTGTACCTAAAATGGACAAAGACGTTCCACTCGATGTACAAGAATGGTCATCAATAGAGACAGAAACATTGTCTTTGACACTCCGACTTGTGTTGAAGGTAGGATATACTAGGGGAACATGAACTCTTGGTGGGATATGTGAACTATCACAAGCCTAAAAACGTATAACATACCCTCTCCCACTACGATATCCTACAGTTGGGGTCCATATATGGGATGCCTCAACATATTACATATAATACATATAAAATAATAATAATAATAAAATGTTGAGAAGAAAACCATTTCTAAACTCAAGCATAATAATCTAGCCCGAAGTCCTAAACTTTAGATTCCATTTTTTGATAATTTATCAACCAAAATACATTGAGTTCAATGTAAACACAATCGAAAGAAGTGATCAAATATACCCTCACACTTTTTCTCGTTTCCAAATAATGCATTTTATTCATAGCACAACTATATGTAAATATATATGTAAAAATTTGAAATAAACCTATTTAAAAAACTAATAAAATTTCATGCCAACTAAGTACTACAGTAGACTTTATGTTCTTAATGTTTGAATTTGACATATGACATGTATTAGGTGCAAGCACTTGAAGACAATGTTTATTGTACAACATACTAAATAATGAAACAATATGGTACAAATTAGAAAATAGTCTAAATGATTTTATTCACTAAACCAAATGCACTTTTTATGATGGATTTTATTTATATATCAATGATGGATTATTGAAACATGAACTTATATATATATATATATATATATATATATATATATATATATATATATATATATATATATATATATATATATATATTATGTTATAGTTATGCACAATGTACATGTTACACTATGTTATGTTATTGACAATCTATATATATATATGTGTGTGTGTTAAATAGTTGTAAAACTATAAACATTCTGTTATATATTTTATATATAGAACTATACTATATGGTTATGTGATGTTATAGTTAAATATAGTTACATATTATGTTATATAGTTATATATATGTTATGTGAATTGTTATAATTATATATAGTGACATGATATATATATATATATATATATATAACTTTTAAAACTAGAATCGTACTATATTTATTATTAAAACATTATTTAAAATATAAATTAATTTAAATTTGAAATAATAAAATAAAATAAAATTTCTTATTTTACAAATAGAGGTTCACTATGAGAAACCATATATATCATGTCAATTTCAAGCTCATAATTTACTTATTTATTGGTTATAGTTTTGTTGTTTTATGTTTTGGAGTTTTTAAGGATATATTTTCGGTCAAATTTGCTAGAAATTTAAAATGCATTTTAAATAACAAAAAATTAAAAAAAGTTGAAAATTTATTTCACAAAATCCTAAAGAAAAACTTTAAAACCTAAAATAACTAGAAAAAATATATTTTTACTGTTCAAAATCAGAAAATATGCTTTTAATACACAAAACATTGCAAGTAAGAAACAAATTTAAAACCTAAATTAGAGTTTTTTTTGGTGGTTTCGAAGGGTTTTGTTTATGGTTTTCTAGGTTGGTTTGTGGTTTTCTAAGTTGTTTTGAAGGTAATTTTTTTATGGCTTTCTTGGTTGGTTTTGTGATTTTCGTAGTTTTTGTACATGGTTGTTTTTTTTTTAATTAATTTGTTACATTTTGAAAAAAAAATTAAGAAAGACAAAGAATAAAGTACCTACCTTCATTTGAGCCTCTGTGATGTTGGCGGGGTGGTTAACAAGATTGATTTGAAAACTCCATTGGTCAATCGAGCTCTAATAATCTTGGTCGAGCTATTCTCAAACTCTCAATCGAGCTATTCTCAAAATCTCAGTCGAGCTCCTACAGTCTGTGCAAATGGTGCATGCAGACTGCGAGAGTTGTATATATATATATATATATATATATATATAAGGGTTTAATCGATCTTTAAAGCTCGATAAAGCGCTATAACTCGATCAACGGTTAGTTTTTAACCCTTGATCGAGCTTTTATTTTGGCGCCCAAGGAGCTTGATCGAGCACGTAATAGGATCAATCGAGACATTTGTTTTCCACCCCAACGTGCCCGCTTTCACCAAAAATTATAACTCAGCTCCATGTTTCTGCCCACGTCGATTTTCCATTAAATTATAAAATTTGATATCAATATGAAAAATTTAATATTAATATATTTTAATGTTAACATCAAATTCATTAATTATGGATTAATATAATATTATTAACTTTAATATAATATAAAATTTGTTATATTATAACATATACAAGCACAACCACATTAATAAATGTGGTTGATAAATGCCATAGGCATCAACAAAAGAGTCATTAACACAAAAAGAGTCATACAAGTTCACTCAATATGTTAATTTTATTTAACCTAATTTTTTTATAAATGTAACATAATAAAATATATAGTATTTGTAAAATCCTGAAGTAACCATAACCTAAAGCTACCTTTAAAGAAATAAAACCTAAATAGTTTCAATTGGAAGACATGAAGTGCTCAATGTATCTTTGATGGAGGTAGTTGGAACATTAATATTTTGGAAATTTTTAGATAATATTTCCATGGAAAATTATGATTTTTCCTCAAGTGAATATACAACACACATTTGAAATATTGAATTTTAAATATGTATTATATAAGAAATTTAAATTGTTGTCGACATCAAAATTAAATAAATTATTTAAACATAATATTTTAATTGTCAAAATATTTAAATTTTTTTGAAATATAAAGGAGAGATAGTAGGAGAGAAGGGTAAGAGAGAGAGAGGGCGGGACAAAAATATGGAGAGAGGGAGAGGAGGAGAGAGTCTCCGAGAAATAGAGGGAGCTCGAGAGATGGAGTTAGGGGAAAGATAGACAAGGAAGAAGTTCAAGAAATATAGAGAGAGAAAGGTGGATAAAGAGAGAGGGAGTGACAAGGGAGAGATGTAGAGGAGGAGAGAGAATGAGAGAGGGAGGGAGATATTCAACATATTTGCAGGACAAAGCTCGATATATATATATATATATATATATATATATATAGAGAGAGAGAGAGAGAGAGAGAGAGAGAGAGAGAGAGAAGGGGAGACAAAGGGAGCCTAAGGGGAAGAGAGAGATAGATGAAGAGGGAAAGGGAGAGGGAGAGGTACATGGAGGGAGATATAGATAGATATGGATAAACTATGTGTAAGTTTGTGGGGTGATATATAGAGTTGAAGAACTAGGAGAGACAAAGGGTGATAGAGATATATATAGAAGGGGGAGAGAGGGAAGAAGAGAGAGATAGAGGGAGGGAGGAAGACAGAGAGAGCGTTGGTGTCTTAGGGGTGAGATAGAGAGACAAAGAAGGAGATATTGATATATATGGAGAGGGGAGAGAAAGGGAAGAAAAGTGTTTGCACTAGATGCATCGATCTCAGTGTACATATGATTTCTAACCATATTTTATTTCTTACATTAGATTCATTTATTTCTATGTAGATGTTTATTTCTAATTCCATTTCATTGGTTGCATTAGATGCATTAATTTCATTAAATATGTTAATTTATAATATGTGTTATAGCATCATTTCTCACTTTGACATGATTCATGATTGCTACATGGCTTTTTGGGCACCCATTCCTACAGACTTGGACAAATTCACTTAAAAACAGTGGAAAATCCTCCATACGCGACTATGCCCATACTTTTCCGCGTGTATACGCGAGTACATCTAGACTTTTCCGCGTATGCCATTAAAATGATTAAAAAATATATAAAAAATCCCTAATTTCGCGCTGGGTTGATGGTTACTCAGGTAGTTCAACCACCCCACCCCGTGGCCAACTGTTTCCAACTGCTGAAACTACTTGGAGGGACTATAAAAAGCCCTCATGTGTATGGCCTAAGGGAGAGAGAGAAGTATTGATATTATAGTCTTTTGGTATTCCCTATCCAAGTCCGATTCCCCGTGCCTCCTGCACTTTCCCAGTTCATTGTAGGAAACCCTTGTTTCCTTGAGATACACATCCCTTTATATGTTATCTCGTATGCACCAGTTTGGAAGGAGTCTTAGCGAGGCAAGGGCTGGACGGATCCGGACGACGGTCTGCGAAGGCCTTGGAAGGATCAGGTGATCTCTCCACTTGACTACTTTTGTACGTACTATTTATAATACAGAAGTATCATGCTGTTCCCGAAATAAACGTGTTAGTGTATGCTTTTATGTATGAGAATATTTGTTATACAAGCATTCATTATGATTTATTTAATGTTTTATATGAATCTCACTAACATATAGAGTAGAAATATGCTGTACAACTTGTCCTTTGTGCCGGTTTCTTCTTGTATTTCAGGTTAAGGAGGAAGGACGGTTGCAGGGAGTTTGAACTCCACGTGGATCTACTTCAAACGTAGGACCAACGGGTAAACCTCTCATTATGCTCTATTTAGTTTTTATGAACGTGCATGATTGTGTGAGTCTCTGTTAAGTAGTACGCCCCTGCTCTGTGGAGGTTGAATCCCAACCAACCTCTAGGGTGTTAATTCCCCGAAACAGAACTGGCGACTCCGCTGGGGATCAAATTCTTGTGATTCTCCTGTTGGGTTGTTTCAGCTGTTTGGTAGGTTTCCAACAGTTTTTTCTGTCTTTTACAGTCCAGTTTGCTTTCTTGCAGTCAGTCTGAAGTCTTGGTGTCTTTCCCAGACTTGTTCTTTTTGTTTTTCATTATCTTTCTTTGTATACGCTTTTTTGTTTGCACACAGTCGCGTATACACGCGAGTTTGTATAAAGGGACCCGCGTATACGCGAGTTTCCCTTAACACAGACGCGTATACACGCTGTTTGCATAACTGCTAGGTCGTGTATACCTAGGCAGATTTTGAAATTTTAAGATTCTGGTGTTTTTGGTCTTTTGTGGCTGTGGAGGCCTGTGTCTGCAGAGTCTCTGTACTTACTGGAGTGTGACAGAAGTGGTTTCAAGTCTTGTTTCTCTTTCGTTTGTTCGAAAACTAATATTTTTGGCAGAGTGTTCTTGTTGGTGCTGGCACTCCTGGATTGAGTTCCAAGATTGCTTTCTGAGCATTCTTGGCTGTTCTGCGTTATCAGAACAGAGAGCTTCTGCTCACTGACTCGCTCCTATCTTTGTGTTGTGCTTTGCATTGCGTTTTTTGCTTTGTTTTCGATTGGTTTTCTTGAGTTTCATAGGCTAGGGTTTTGTTGCAATTTTCAAAGAACTTTTCTTGCTTCTTTGGAGTCTTTTGTTGCGGTAAGTTTGCACTATTCGTTTAGGCTGCTTGGCTGAGTTTTTGGTCTTCCGTTGCTCTTATTGATCTTGCTATCATTTGCTTTATAAGGTTTGGAGGCATAGTTGAAGTTTATGCTTGAAATTCGGTCTCATTTTGGCTTGAATTGGGATAGTTGTGCTTGGTCTTCTTGAGCTCTTGTTTTATAAAACTGAAAAGCCCAAAAAAAAAAAAAACATTCGTTTTGCTTTTTGTTTTTTGCATTTCAAAAACTCAAAAAACATTTGGTTTTGTTTTTGTTTTTGTTGCATTTTTCATTTTCGTTTGGTCATATCTTTTGGAGCTTTAGTGAAGTTTCTTGCTTCTAGTTTTTGGTTTGATTTTGAGGAGAAGTTGTCATTTGATTCCTTTTTCTTGTTGTCAAGTATTTTTGTTGTCTTATACTAAGAGTTCTTGTTTCAAGAATTGGCTTTCTGGACAACAAAAGATGAGTTAAAACTGAAGGAGCTTTTTGGGAAATTTCACCTTGTTTCAAGGGACTTTTTGCATCTTAGAATTTACATGCTAGTGGTCATTTTCATTAGGTGCATTAAATCATTTAGTTAGCTTCTTAGTTTTTGTGAGTGTGAGCTTGTAATTCGAAAATAAAAATACATTTTTTTAGTCTCGTAGAACCTTTTTTAGAAATTGCTCTTCATCGAAAGACAAAGAACTGCATGTGCATGTAGTCAGGTTTTTATTAATTTCTTTTGCGTCAAAACACCATTGGTTTCAACTCCATATCCTTGTGACTTAATACAACAGCCCTTAAAATAAGAGATTTAATCTAAAATCAACTAGAAAGTTTTACTAAGTGTCAATCACCAACTAGCTAGGTTGTAGGGCCTTGGAATAGGTGAGAGGAGAGTTAACTCTCCAAGGCCGCTCAAACAAACATAGAAGTTGATTAATTGAGCGAAATCCAACTCCGTGAGGTGGACTGGGAAAGCTCTCATCCGAGAGTCAAGCACGAGGGGAAGTGAAGGTTGAGAAGAGGGATACCCCCCCTCCGATTAGCTGAATCTGACCTCAAGACCGTTCTGCCCAGCTTCTGATACGGATTGGTGTCCATAGTTGCCGTTCCTAGGTTCCACACAGGCGACTGCGGGGGGGAATACCCGTGGTACCTGAGGCAGACGTCGCATCACTTTCAGCAGTACTTCTGGGGGGTGCCCTTGCGAAGCTTGGGTGCTTGAGCCAGCAAAGGCCGTCGTTAGGAGGTCGGCGTAACTGTTTCTGATACCTTCGCTAGTTGTTCTGGGCCCTAATCATCCCAGACTGCTTTCGGAAGGCCCTATACTTCGCTTTCCTGTATTTTGGTGTCCGGTCCTCATCAACTTGTTTTGGGCCTCGTGAGGTCGTTTGCTTGCTGTATCTCAGGGATTTTTATTTTAGTGAGTGCTCTTTGCTCCTAGCTTGCCTAGCTTTTCACTTTTTTGAGTCTAATTTTAAAAATTTATAAAAGTGGCTGATTAAGCGCCTCGACGTTCGAGGAGAATCCGGGGTTATCTCCCGAGAGTGCAGAGCCTTCTTCGAGAAGGCGTAGGAGCGATTTAGCAGGTGGTTACCACCCTGTGGAGTCTGACGCTGTGGAGAGAGATCCTCCACCAAGGTCTGAAAGTTTCGTAGCTGATTCCGGTGTCGGTTCCGAGAGGAGCGTTCCGCTCACCTCGCGAGTGTTGTTTCCTCAAGAAGAAGATTTTCAGATAGAAGATATACCTGAGCCTCCTGCTACAGGTCCATCTCCTCTTCCTCCTGATTATCCGTTTGTTGTTCAGTACATCGGACCGGAGTCTGAGAGACCGCCGGATCTTCCGTATCATTCTTATCTTTCGATGGCCACGACCGGGAACGCGGCTTCTACCGTGAGTGTCAAAGCAGTATCTCATTTTTCGGCTTCGTTGAGGCGGGGGCACTCTTGCTCTATCTTCGAAAAGTGCTTCTAGCATCGCTATGTTTGGCTCTCGGGTTCACCCAAGCATATGCTTCTCAACTGTCCTCGTCGGATGTCCATTGCTGGAAATCCCTCTTTTTCCTTTACCGCCGGTGCAGCCGGATCTACGCCCATGTCCAACATGGCTAGTGGATCAGCTTCTTTTCAGGGTTTCCCCTTTGGGACTGGGCATATTCCTAGTCCCAATCCTTCTTTAGGGTCGTTCCCTTTTACGTCCCAGACCCAAAGTTTCAATCCTTGGGCTCAGGGGCCAAGTTCGACTGCTTTTATGGGGTGGAATCCTATGTTTGCAACGTCGGGGGCAGGGAATCAGTTCATCGCGAGTCATCCAGGGAATGCTTCTTTCCCCGCATCGAGTGCTTATCAGTATTTTTCTCCTCTCTCTAATGCGTGGAACCCCTATCAGGGGCTTTCCTCTTCAGTCAATACTTCAGCGGGGGGAACTAGCCTGGGTTATGGTAACTCGGCGTGGGGAGGAGGTTCTTCTCCGTTTTCTACGGGTCCTTACTGGCAGCCTGGTGCCTCATCAAATCCAGGCTATTCTTTTCAGAATGTTGGGAATCCATCCCATCAAGGATGGGAATTCTGTGTCTACTGAGCCACTATTTCTCGAACGTTAAACTTGGCGACTTGCTCTAAGTTAACTTCAATGATCCATTCCCAAGAGGGTCCTGTGGCTCTGCCCAACCAAACTTCCTTCGGCATATTCCTAAGTTTGAAGGTAAGAATGGTGAAAGATCCTACAGACCACATCACCACTTTCCACTTATGGTGTTTCAAACTCTCTTCCGATCGAAGACTCGATTAGATCGAGATTATTTCGCCGCACCTTAACCGGGAAATGCCGCAAAATGCATAGAGCTCACTCTGGGGCGCTTTCGCCACACTGGGAGAACTGGTCGTCACTTTTCTTAACCATTTTCGGGGCTGTTCTGCCGGGAGCAGAGGTCGGGACCGAACTCGGCTAATTTTAAGCAAGATGAGGCACTTATTTCCTCGATCATATTCAGGAATGGAGGAGAAGGAAGAGGCTTATCAAAGCCCATATTCCAGGTGAGTTCCTTTCGAGGGCCGGAATCGCTTCACTTATTATCAAAGGATGTATCCCTACTGTGGGTATATTCCGAGAGCAAAAGCCATCTTTAGGCCCAGCTGGGAACCGATCATTCTCGGTCTGGGTACTTATAATTATTTCCGCTCTAATGTTCTCTGGCCCAAGTTGGATTTATCGAAACTCAAACCTGGGTCCGCATGGTGACGGACTTTGTCGGATTGACGAGGAGGCCTGTACCGGCTTCTCACCTCGTGCAGCTTGTTCTACACCGCTCTTCCGGCCGCCGTGCTCGTCGATTCATCACCTTCCTCCGCTCCTTGTCCATAGTCGTCGGCCCAATCTTCGAACCTGGAAGGAAATCAACAATCCGATGGGAAGAAGCAAGGACAATAATAAGAAGAAGGGCAATAATGGAAGGGCAATGCAAATAAAACCAACGCAGCGTGTCGGGTGAGGGCCAAAAGGAGAAAAGAAAGTGAAGTTTCCACAAGTTTCTAGGCCGATGACCATCTCACACACCTTTGCCCGAAAATTCGTGATGCTCGCCTCGTTATCTCGTGGGGCAGGTTCTTCTAGTTCCTGCAGGCCGGTGGCTAACAAACCCTTTTCCCTTAGCAAAGAATTAATTGCCGCGCTGGACCAAAATCCTCGGGGCTTTCCTCCGAAGTGCCCAGAAGGGGAATTCCATCGAATATCTTTATGATGAGTGCTCACGGATGTCGCTGTCGTAGGATCCCAGGATTTCAAGAGAGGAATCTTCGAAAGCTAAGGAAGTTCCCGATGCTACCGAGCCGCTTCACATCAATGGCCAAATCGCTGAGTCTATGCCTCTGGATGTCAGCATCTTCTAAGCGGTCAACGATTAATCTCAACAAGAGGGCCGCCTGCACCACTCGATTGTGGAGAAGATTCGGCGCAGTCCTTGTGCTATGTCTCGCCTTTAGAGGTACTCCAATTGCCCGGCTCGGGCCAGTTAAGCCTGGCTTCGCTGCCATTGGGGCTATTGATCCGAAAATTCTCTTCGATTACTTTTGATATGAATAATTTTAAGAAGAGACTTCATCATATGGCTCTCTCCATATTAAATCATCGTATCGAAGACTAACATCTTCCGGCACGGTTGTTGATGAGGGTGCTTCTACTTGCGTGATGTCTCTCGCATGCTGGAAGACACTTGGAGCCTCCAAAAGCCGCTCCGTCTAGCACCGTTCTTACCGCATTCGGAGCGAGTCATTCTTCACGTACCCGCGTAGACAGTCCCGGCTTCGTGTCTATCCGTGTTGGGGGCAAAACCGTCAACATAGAGGTTGAGGTAGTAGATGCAAACTTGACTACAACCGCCGGGGAGGAACTGGATATATGAGATGGATGCCATTTCCGTATCCTCATTGTTTCGAATTATATGTTTCCCCCACGAAGGAGGATAGTCACGGTGGATCAACCGGATCGTCCTCCTCGTAGAGATCCGGATGCACCTTCCCCGACTCATCCGCTCCCAAGCTGGATAATACTAAGGTGCCCGTCATAATCCGGGAGTTGGAATGTATTCTTCCCCGATGGGTTCTTTTGATCTTCCTCCTCCTAAGGTGTCTATTAATGCTATTTCATCCTCCAAGGCTCCTCTTCAAGAGAGTTCTTCGAACTCATTATTTTCTCTAATTCTTTGACCTACCTTCTCCAACTCCACGGAAGAAGGGCAAGTGGGTGGAATGGCATTCCCGATTTCGGGGCACCGAGATTGCAGCACGTGGGCCCGTTGTTGACACCGCAGAGTCCGATCCAAATTTCCTCTTTCCACCGGAAGAGTTGGATGGTGATGTGGCTCCGGCTTGACGCTTTACTTCTTCGCCTCAGATTGTCTAGATACCTAATTCCTTCCATCCGAAGAGGCCATCCCTGAAGCGATGACAGGTATAGATAGACCGTGGGATGACTTGCATCATCTGGCCTTGCATTCTACCTAACTTGAGCGAAGTCGAAAACAAGTTTTCCAAGTCCCGCCTCCCGGATCCGTTCACCCAGCCTTGAGCCTCCCTTTAGCACCACGTGCTACAATGCCGAATGGAACATGGCCGTGATCTCTCCTACTATCCCCAAGTGAACATCCCCAGAATCCCAATATTGTCGAGAATAAGTTCTCATTGAGCGAATGTTCCAGTTGACGAGATTCAAACTCCACCGAGCTCTTCAAAGAGTATAGGGATGTTTTGCTTAGTCTTATGAGGAAATACTCCGGCATACCCATCTATCGTCTAGCATATGAGATCAAGACGAGAAAACGCTAAGCCGGTCGTGCAAAACTTCGTCCGGTTAATTCAGGAAGGCTAGCCCATCAAAGCCGAAGTTGAAAGCCGCTTACATGGATTCATTTTCCTGCGTCTTCCGAATTCAATGGGTTTCAAACCTGCTCCGGTAGATAAAAAGCAAGGAACGATTCGAGTGTGCATCGATTTCGAGACTCACTAAAGGCGTGTCCTAAAGATAATGCCACCCCCACGTCTCATTGATCGATTATTGATAGTGTCGGTGAACGAGATTTTCTCCTCTCATGGACTATTTCTCCGGGTTATAATCAAATTACTATCCGTCCAAGATCAATTATAAGACCGCATTTATTTGTCCCCTGGGTAATTTTTGCATATAAGAAAATTCCTTTGGTCTAGTAAAATGCTCAGAGCTACCTTCACGGCCATGGCTATTACTTTCCACGACATCAAGAAAATCATCGAGGTATACTTTAGACAAGATTAATCTAGTCATTATTCGCAGGATGGATCATCCGTGTCACCTCCGGCAAATATTTGACAAGATGTCGCTTTTATAAATTCGTTTGAAGACCGAACAAGTAAGTGTCATGGTAACATCCTAATGGCCGTTGGGATTTATCGTGTCTAGGAAGGATAAGGGTAGATCCCTTCAAGGTTGAGGCTGTCTCCCCCGTCTTCAATCCGCGCTCAAAATCTCCAAGGGAAGTCTAACTTTCTTCTGAGGTTTATCGTTAACTATACGGATTACAAGGGATATATGAGATTGTTGAAGAAAAGGAGTTCCTTTTCTTTGGGACGACTACGCTCAACGTTTCATTCGATGCCTCTGAAAAAGGCATTAACCTCTCGCTCTCATTGAAGTCCAATTCGATTATAGCAGAGATTTTATTTTATCCGGCTACAAAGAGACCTACCACAGCGGTTTTTGTTCAGAGGATGATGCTCTTATTGAGCATGTTATTTACTACCTTAGTCGAGGATCGGTAGGACCGAACTTTGATACACCCCGATAGAAAAATTAGTCTTTTACAAGCAAATTCATGTCAGAAAACTACTCCCACATTACATTATTCTTCGCAACTTATGTCTGGCAAATGCTTAACTATATTCGCTTGTCCTCAAAGGAAAGGAAAGGATTGGGGCAAGTATAATAGATGGATTGTGATATTAATAGAATTCGATTCTTAGAGTCTATGTCTTCCAACTAGTTGTCATTAGTCTGCGAATTGATTGTGCTGCCTGGTGGTGAGGAGATGATCTATGATGAGTCCTTCCCATTTTAACACTCTGGTTTTTAATCTCTCCACAAGATCCTTGGCATGGGGATATCATTGTGCATTCCGCATCGTGCTTCCTCTTTTTCGAAAGATGAGCGTCGTGTCGCTATTGCCACTTAGCTAAAATTTATCCGATTATTGGTGATGCTTTGTACCGTCGAGGGGTTGATTCAAATCCTCTAAGACGCTGCTTAACTTCGGTTATTTGTGGCCGTGCTCATAATGATTCTCACAAAGTGGAGCTTATGGGGGTCATTTACGTACTACATGTACCCCAAAAGATTTTATGGCCGGCTACTTCTCGTCTCGATTTCAAAGATTGTATTGAATCGGTCAAGAAGTGTCATCCTTGTCGTGTGTATACTCGAAAAATGCACGCTCATCCACCGCTTTTCCACGAGCATCATTTGACCTTTACAAAGTGGGTATGGATTGTCTACTTGTAACCCGCCGGCAAAAGGTCATGGGCATTATCGTAGTGACTACTTTACGAAGTGGGTCGGTTATGCCTACTTTTGGGAACGATGGTGAGATCGGCAGCTCTTTTCTTCTTCAACCAAGTCATCGCTCGTTTCGGGTATACCTGCAGAGATTGTCACCGACCATGGCAAATACTTCGAATAAATAAGAGTGATGGCCGAGTTGGCTCTTAAATTGGGTTTCCGTAGGGAGTATCTATCTCCATATTATCCTCAGCCAATGGGCAAGGGAAGTCGTTAACAAAATCCTTGAAGACAATTCTTCAACGGAAAATTGATAAACATAGATCCAACCGGCACATTATGCTATGTCCCCGCACTCGGGCATACAGACGCTCGCTAAAATCCGTGAACTCGCTTCTACTCCGTTTCAAGGAGTCCACTTCCAGGAATCCGTATTTCCCATCGACGCAGATTCCTCTCAAATTGGGCCGTTGAGCTTCTTCCACACTTCTAGTCCGGTGAGCGGTTTCCTTTCATCTCAGAACATCTTGATGATGGGCCGAGATGCCGCCACGTTGAATGAAGCTCAAAAACTCGAGTTAAAGCTCGCATCAGCGCTAAGCCTAGGGTCTTTCCGAAGGTGACCTTGTTTTGGTCTATGCCCAAGAAAAAGATGCCTTGGGGGCAGGAAAGTTGTCAATGTGGTATGGCCCCTATATCGTTAAAAAGGTCCTTAAGAAAAGCGTATACCTGGTTGGACTTCGGGAAGGGAATGAGGTTGGCCTGAGTCTCCAAGAATGGGCTCTATTTGAAGAAGTTACATGCCTTCCAGCTTTGTCCGGCATTTTCTTTGTAGCATAGTAGTTTTTTGTTTTGTACATATCTCTGTTTGATTTTCGATTTTTGATGAGGTGGTGATGTTCTTGATCTACTTTGGCAAAGAAATGCTGATGTCATGAGCCGTCTTGGTTTCGCCGATGGTGCTAGTAGACACACCTCGAACCTAGCTTTCCGCGGCTTGGGTGCTTCATTATCCTTCCCATTACCGTTGGCATCGCCAAATCGCATTGGTCCTGCCTAACAACGTAGAAAGGTATCACACCGTGGGCCATTCATTCACTTCCTGAGGCAATATCCTCGGGTGTTACCCGTTGGTAGTTTTCTTGGACTCCCACTGGTGGTGTCGCAATGGAACAACACTTATCGGGTACGAGATCCAATTTTATTACGATTGTTCTGCAGGTACGTTTCTATTACAAAGGTCATTTCAATTTTTAACATTCATTCATATTCCTCGGAATACAATTGGTTTGCCGACTCATTGGCTAATCAAGCTTTAGATTGCATATTAATCATTCAATACAATAAATTTTAAACATCAAAAACATCATACATTTGACAGATTTATCACATCACATCAAATATCGCCGTATATATCATCTGAGTGTCAAAAAAAACTTTACAAAATTTGGATCCATAAGTCTAAGCCGTACAAAACTTGGGGCTTATGCCCCCATCATGTCTGGTATCAAAAAAGAATATACAAATCCTCATCTAACATATAAAAACTGTCACCCCGAGGACCCCGTCTCGTAAGTCGTGTTCCCATGTAACATAACCTAGCAGCGTGGCCACACTTCTGCTGAATAACCTAACCTACCACGGGTAACACCTACAACCCGTCTCTCGGACGACTTCCGGCAAGTCCTCCACGGCAGCCATAGGGATTTCATGGGTCAATCCCTCCAAGTTTTCCGAACGGCCTTCGGGAGGTTCCGTCAACGACCGCTCCCGCCTCACCTCGCGGCGCTCGTGGCGCGTAGGCCCCTCGTGACGAATCGGTCCAACATCCGAAACATGACTATTTTTCATTGTCGGCCATTATGAATCCAATCCAAAAACATGTTTGTTTTTCATTTTTTCATACATAATTGAAAAATCCAAAAAAATCATATAAGTCAAAAAATTTTTGCAAAAACTTACCGATCGCTCCCATGCCGTTACGGTGGAAGTACTAGACCGGACTTCGAAATCCATCCTAGCATAGGGATAGTCGTCCACCGCGATGATCTCTGCTTCTCCCACCAGGGAAGAACTCATCGTCCCATGTGGTTCGGGTACTTCGCCGCCCCGCCCCACGGTTCCCGCCTGGGACCCAAGTAGTCTCCTGGTCCCGTGGGCCGCCGATACCAGATGACTCGGGGTCTCGTGCCGGAACTCTCTCGAAGAAGAATGTAGTCAAAATGGTACCATAGCCAAAGTGTTTGTTTTGGTCCGGCGCAATAGAATTCAAATGTTGTTTCATATTCCTAAAAGGTGGTTGTGCACCAATCATACATGAACTAAGCACTCTACAAGCCTATGCTCATGTGCTGCCCCGACGCCCGATGCAAGGAGGCGTATCTGCTGCTACTCGATAGTGAACAGGTGATCTTCATGTGCAAATCCCTGATATCTCTAATAGCACCAGGTTCCAACTTTCTTGGAATTATCTACGCAATATATTTGGACATAATCTCTCCATGCTTAACCCTCCTGTGGGTTTTCCGTGAAGGCCCATCTGGGCTCTCCCGGAGAGTCCAAGGATGAAATATATATCCTCCACTTCTATGCGTAGAGGCATCCGACTGGTCGGTGAAGTAATCCCGATCTGGTCTCGGCACTTGCCGAGCATTTCAAGCATAACGCATTACTTTTCATATTGGGTATTTTGAAGAATTTCAATAATCCGCAATGTGAGGATATTTTGAGTCAAGCATGGAACCCGCATGACCTTCTTGGTCTACCGCACTATGCTCACGTTCTCCAAGAGATACCATCCCCCGAAAAATTTCATCAAAATTTGCATTAGAAACACCTTTTTTTGAAAATGGACCCGCGCATACGCGATTTTCCCCTCATAGTACGCGTATATACGCGGCTTGCCTTCATTGAACCCGCGTATGCGCATACGCATTTTTTAATAAGGGTTTCAAGGTAAAATTCACTTAATTTTAGTTTTTAAACTAATAAAAATGAATAAATCAGGATGATTAAGGAGCCTACCTCGAAGTTTCATTTCGGATTCCGATCTACGTTCTTCCCGATTTGACGAAACAAGTTTTAGCTCCGCAGCTCTTTTTCCAAATCGCCTACGCAATAATGAACCAAATGATATAATTTGTGTATTTATGGCTAAAAATTAAAAAAAAAAAATTTCTAAAAATTTCCTTATGTTTATTTTTTCGATCTATTCTATGTCGTATAACTCGATTGCTTGGAAGTGTTCCGCCTTGTATATTTTCGCGTACATTTTGACGATTTTGGGGTTTTTTCCCGTGATTTTTTTATCCATGATTTCCTCGACTCTTCATGGTGTGTATATGATCTTCTACCGGCATAGGTATAGGAATCACTTTCCGTTGCATCTTGCATACTAGCCTCCATACTCATCACTTGCTCAGGGTCGCATCCCATCAAAGCCATGACAGCATTACACTCATTTTACTCGCCGATTTTTAAATCATGACTTGATGGTAGAGCCTTCCTTTACATGCTGGCTTCCTAGTTAGTTCCTCTGCCATCACTTGTTGCCCATGCCGCGCAGGAAGAAGTTCTTGTGAGTCCCTTTAGTCCCGCTTGCTGCTCCTTGTGTTGAAGCTTCATTCTTCTCCTTCATCACTTATCATTTTTCGGCTTATACCCTAGAGGCTCCCCGGTGTCGTTGTTGTATTACCGCATTGCATATTGGCTACTTGTTTATTCGGGGCTCTTACTTCCGCTCATTTGGACTCGATGTTTAAGCCAACTTCTTGACCTTTCTGACTTTCTGTATTGCCAACCTTTCGCATGCACTTAGCTATCAATGACTTGACACCTTTGGACCCATGGATGGAACGTTCTCCGAGGTATCGACTGCCGTCAATTCTGTATTGAGCATAGGATTGTTCCAATCCTGTGAACTAGTGTGCATCTCATTTCTGATACTCGTTCTATCCATTGTACCATAGCATTCTTTTATTCTTTCAGGCTTATTATATGAAAAAGACAAAAAATCAAATATAACAAAAAGAGAGCGGGGAACGGGATGTATCTTCGTTATTTTGATGGCAAGACAGAGTCATTTGTCGCCTCGAACAAAGCACATATACTTATATATATTTCCGTCATTTGGGATGGTTCTCAGTTTTGACTTAGGTTCAGCTCTTTACCATGTCGTCTGTTAGTTCTCCTCCCGGTTGGTTATCTCTTCCAATCATATGGAGAGTTTGTTTTGCCTCCCGTACATTTAATTTATGCTGTGGTCACTATCGCCATGGTCATCACAGTCGTGCTGGTTCAAGGGAAGTTCTACCGAGTCGGCCATTCTAAGGGTGTCTCTTGACTCATTATTCCGCCGGCCTTCCCCAGCTTCCGTTTGTGATTGCTGTTCCTCATCACACGGATGTTTACCTTCTCGCCGTGCTGGTTTGAGAAGGTCCCCATTGACTTCTTTTCCCATGGGTTTGTCTCTTATCGACTACGACACATTGCTCCGAGAGCAAGCCTAGAGCCGCACCTTGGGCCTATTTCCATCATTGATAGGTGACCTTGTGCTCGCATTTGATCATCATTATGGGTCTTGATCGAGTGGTTTCCGTGTTCGACGCCGCACATTATCACACTTGGGATTCGTGCAAGAATTGATTTCCATTTGACCTTACTTCCAGGATTTCGCCTCTCAAGGCCTTTCATTATTGGTTGGTTCGTAGGTTTCTTCCGTGCGTCAGCTTTCCATCTTGTGCACGTCGAGCGTACTTCTATTGTTGGTTCCATCACTCTACTCGTCCGATTCCTTCCAAATCTTGGCCTCGCGGGTTACACTCTGCTACTGACTCGATGGGATGCCTTAATGCCTTCCTTCCAGTTTGCATCTTTTCCCATCGACTCCCACTCATTGCTCGGGAACAAGGTCTTAGACTTTTCACGCACCTTAGGTTTGCAAATATCGTGAAGGGCATCTTCGCTATCGACATGGGGATTCATCATTGCCTCCTCATTGTAGATTTTCTTAAGTGTTCACCTAACTCATTCATTCACACTTGTCGCATTGTACTGCACCTTGACACTCATTATCATTATCTATGGGTTGTCTCGTTGGTTAACTGAAACACTGTCTCGGTAACTAATGATTTCCACATGGTCGGCTTGCACTTCATTTATTCCCATTGTGTAGAATTGTGTCGTTGTGATCGCAAGACCTTGGGGTTGCATCGCATTTCTCGGTTCACCGTTGACGTCCTTTCGCTCGCTGTTGCCCACCTTTATATGTTGCGCTCATACGTCAGCGCATCTTATATGTTGATCCCCGAGCCGCGTGATTGTACCGTTTGATCCACCAGTAATTTATGATCCGGTACTTAGATATCTTGCCATTTATTTGATCGACATCCACAGTAAATTCATATTTGCTCGCCTTTCTATATGTGATACTTGGACATTGATACATACTTGTATTTCTCCGGGGTTCCGCTTCTGTGATGATTCACTATGTACTTTCGCCATATTTCTGTATACATATTGATCTATTTCACATTTCCATATGATGTATTTTTGATCAAGCATGGGTATGCCCGCCTGCGCATGAGTTGACTCTCCTCGGTTTCTTTCATTGCCTTTTGCGCACTTAACCGGTGTCCCTCTGTCCTCCAAGGTTCTTTCTATGTGATAATACATTTCGGCCATCATGTACCCCTCTCTCGACCTCATATATTAGGGGTGATCTCATAGTAGCATCATTTCTCACTTTGACATGACCCATGATTGCTACATGGCTTTTCGGGGCACCCATTCCTACGTACTTGACAAATTCACTTAAAAACAAAGGGAAAATCCTCCATACGCGACTATGCCCATACTTTTCCGTGTATACGCGAGTACAACTAGAATTTTCCGCGTATGCCATTAAAATGATTAAAAAATATATATAATCCCTAATTTCGCGTTGGGTTGATGGTTACTCTCAGTAGTTCAACCACCCGCCCGTGGCCAACTGCTTCCAACTACTGAACTACTGAGTGGACTATAAAAGCTCCTCATGTGTATGGGTCAAGGGAGAGAGAGAAAGTATTGATAATATACTCGCTGGTTCCCTATCCAAGTCTGATTCTGCCTCCCGCACTTTCCTACCATTGGTAGGAAACTTTTGTTTCCTTGAGATGTCACATCCCTTTATATGTTATCTCTCATGCACCAGCTTTGGAAGCATGAGTCTTAGCGAGGCAAGGGCCGGACGGATCCGGACGACGGTCTCTGCGAAGGCCTTGGAAGGATCGTGTGATTCTTCCTCTTGACTACTTTGTACGTACTATTTATAATACGTATATCATGTCAGGTTTCCCGAAATAAACGTGTTAGTGTATGCTTTAAATGTATGAAGAATATTTGTTATACAAGCATTCATTATGATTTGTTTAATGTTTTATATGAATCTCACTAACATATAGAGTAGAAATATACTAGACAACTTTGTCCTTTGTGTCGGTTTCTTCTGTATTTCAGGTTAAGGAGGAAGGACGGTTATGTGGAGTTTGAACTCCACTGGATCTACTTCAAACGTAGGACACCTGCAACCTCTCATTCTGCTCTATTTAGTTTTTATGAACGTGCATGATTGTGTGAGTCTCTGTTAAGTAGTACGCCCCTGCTTTGTGGAGGTTGAATCCCAACCAACCTCTAGGGTGTTAATTCCCTGAAACAATATGGCTTGATTGATATTGCATTATATGCATTGATTTTAGTGTAGATGTTGATTCCTAATCCTATTTGATTGCTAGTACTAGATACATTCATTTGAGTGTAGATGTTGATTTATAATCCTATTTGGCTGCTTGCAACATTAGATGCATTAATTTTAGTGTATATTTTTATTTCTAATCCTATTTGATTGTTTGATTCACATTGATTTTAGCATAGACGTTTATTTCTCATCATATTTGATTATTTGCATTAGATGCATTGATTTCAGCGAAGATGTCGATTTATGATAAATGATGTAACTAGATATATGGTGCACATTAATTTCAAGGTAATTGTAGAAATTTTGATAATTGATATGTTATACACCGAGATTCTCCTGATCACACACTATTTTAACTTCATGCACAATACAGAATCTCTTCTACCATTGATCATTAATTGCGGAAATAAAAACAATCGCATGCGCACATTAAAACCATAAACAATCACACATATGAACACAATATTTTATGGGAAAGCTTAAAGGTGAAAACCCCCTAATATCTGTATATTATATGTCATAGATATCATGTAGCAATCATTATACAAATCTCCTCACAAGCTCTCAGTATAATCTCCAATTTCTACACACTAATCAGGTCCGATCTAGCAAAACCCATGCTCCAATCTCTGCCACCTGCTAGCCTACCTCTACTACACAATCACTGCTGAAGAATGGCTCTGAATGAACTTGAATTGGTCCAGAATTGCTCAAGCAATCCTCATTGGCATCTCCAATCACTGGTTGTTGCAAATCATGCAACAGTATAGTCACAACTGACAGTCACACTGCTCTTTCACCTACCTCTTCACTGGTCTCCACTGAAACTGTCCATGCACTGTAGTTAAATGATGTATTATTTAGTTGATTAATGAGTTAATAATTAGTGAATTAATTAATAATTGATTCACACCACTCTCACTAGTGTATCAATCAGTTAGACTAGATACAACTAGCTCAACTATGTTTAACTCAGTTAAACTGAACACAACTCCATCAACTAGCTCAATAACTCCACCAAACTCTGTCACATGAGTTCACTGAAGTATCCATTGAATAGCTCCACTTAACCCTCAGGAATAGTGTAATTCCTTCTGTCAGCTCCTGTGCCACATCTGTGCACTTAACTGAAGTGCTCCAAGAGAATAAGATAATGTTTATAGTCCAAATATTATTAAGAGCTAATAATATTCAACATATCTATTTTTAGATTGGAAATCTAAAAATAGATTCCGCCCAATATGTCTAAAAATAGAAGTCCATCTATTTTTTCTGACTTGACCAACCATCCACAAATAGCATCTTGCAACTCATAGACTATGATCGACATGTCTAAAAATAGACTTGCGCCAAAAATAGCCTGCGGGCCCACTTAGTGAAGGTGACTTCTTTCCACTAAGCTCATCATCTTGTTGCAATCTAAACAGTAATTAGTTTAATATTATGCATTGATTCAAGTGTAAGCACAAAAAGATTATTGACAATGTGCATTATGACTAAGCTTTTGTAGATAACCCCAAACAAAATAAAATCTAAAAGAATTGTATTTGTAACTTTTACATCTCTACATCTTTTAAAATTGAATAGATAACTTATTCAATCATATTTGAGTTTTTAAAAATTGAATAAAAATTAATTTTCCATCATAAGGAATTGATTAAAATACTTGGATAACTGCCTGTAAATTTAGGAAAGTTGATAACATTATATAAAATTATAGAAATGTTGTCATATATTGTTTTTTGACCTATATATTAAATTTCAATACGATTGACTTATACCATGTTATGACTAATTTCTTGTAGATAACCTCAAAATATATAACAATGAATACAACCTATTTGTTGTTTACATGAGATCTTTTAAAATTAAGTAAAACTTATTTCAATCCTATTTTTGTTTTTTAATTGTACCTTGAGAGAAGAAATTGATTGAAATAAAATTTGTCCATGAAATGGTATATGGGTGGGTCACGAAAATTTTCATATATATATATGTGTGCGCGTGTGTGTGTGGACGACTTTATAATTCAAATAATCTATTTTTAAAATTGATTTTTAATAACATACATGTTGAATTCACTAAAATACACTTTCTACAAGCCAATATGAAGAATGACTGGAATTGTTTACATGTTCAATAATAAATTGATACATGAAATGTTTTAGTTCATTTTATGTATCAAAGTGACTTGCATCATAACTTAAGATTGTTCTTATTCTCCTAGTCTATGAAACTGGAAATCCAAATTGAACATATATTTTACTAATAAAAGTTAGTATATAGAAAATTTTCAAAATAACGAAATAATTTTAACAGATCAATAAACTTGAAAAATTAATTAGCATCCATAAAAAATATTAATACAAATCCATAAAATGAAATAGCAAATACATGTATCAATAAACTATGCATATGAAAATATATACAAATTACAAATATCACGTGAACATCCATAAACTGAAATAATAAGCAACCATAAACTAAAATAATGCCCATGATGTACATCCATAAACTGTCCATGTATGAAAATATATAAATTATGTATCACATAATTATGTTCCCTATGAAATGAGCCTGAAAATATACAAACTATGACACTCTAAGTACCACTAGAATCCTATGCAAGTTCTTTCACGCAAAGTAAGTGTCCATAAGATGGTACTGTAATATAACACACTAAAATTCAAACTAATTAGATCATTATTTGTAGAAAATAAAAAATATGGAAATAAATGATTTTGAACCACATTTTTACTTACATATACATTAATCTACTAATCTCAGTCGAGTCCAAATGCAAGTCATATAGGATGGAGGTCTAATCATGAATCTAGGTTTGGTGGTCCCTTGCTTGTGGCTCAATGGTTGGGGCCTGCATCATTAGTGCCTCTAAACCCAAAATCCCACTCATGTGTCCACATAATAATGACATCAACGAAACTCTACATATGGACTTGTGTACACAAGGGCAAGGACAAATTATAATTAGTCTACAAATTAATTAACATATATGTTTAGATTTAAAAAAATAAAATGTTGAAATCTGGGGAATAAATTTTTTTACCTCAATTGTTGGTCCATGTGGTTGTACATAGTGACTCTCCTCCACATTAGTGAACATATAAGGTGGAGGTGGAGGTGGAGGAGAATCCATGGAAACATGCTCTGGTCGAGGATGGCCTGGCTAATCAACTGCCCCCTTCAGATGACCTCATAAGCTCATCCATGTATCTGGGATGTGTCTACATGTTGTCGTGAGCTTATTAATATAAATAATTATGCATAATTTGATAATAAGAGTAAATTTTTTTGTATATATATGTACCTGGTCCATGTCACGCATGTCGTGCACCCTCCAAGTATCATGAATGGAATCACGATACATACATGTATATGTTAGAATATGGTCAAATGGTAAACTCATGAGAAATGCATCATCATATAAGGGCACTGGCGAGTCATGAGGAAATGGTGGTGCTATCCTAATATCTCCCTACAATGAAACACGTGCACTGGCCAATGACGTTTGCATGTTGTCTGTAATAGTATCCTTGGTCTCACCACCGATCTGTGACAACTCCTCTAGCTCTATTGGTAATACCAAATTCCGAGATGGTAGTGGAAAGAATCTCAGAGGTAGTGGTACATTCCCAGGGTCCCTACGATCCCCCTTGCACTCATAGGTATGTCCCAAGCTGGGTCCATAATAATGATATCTAATATCAGTGTAATCCAACCTCATATGTAACACAAAATTTGCATATAAATTCTTGGAAAAATAAATGTTGACCTGGTCATGGTCAGAGAACTAGCCCTAATCTCCAATGGATCTATCAAATGCAAAAGTGGCTGCATCAACATTCCTAAAATATTTCAGTGGAATTGAACCTCTATGTCTAGTAGAGTGATCCAAAGGGATGTAAAATACCTCCCCACGAACATCAATGGCCTTGGTGGCCTATTTCACCACCTCCCAAGTATTTGGAACTCTAACCTTACCCCTCCTAATCCTTTGTATGGATTGTAAGAGGTGGTTATGTGGATATGACCTCTGGTATGTATCAATCAAACTATTGATCTTATCCAACATCAAATATAATTCAATGATGAGTTGATGAATTGGCAGAGATTTTATGGTTTGATCCGCATATGACAGGTAGTCACATCCTCCAATGTGATATGAGCTATAGCATCATCCCACTAACAGATTGATGATGCACTCAGATCCTTAGCTTCAACATGCTAAGGGTATGTAATCATAAACATAATTTAACATATATAATTAAAAAAATATAAGCATTAAAACATATACATTAAATTTAAACACAGCAATTGAAGACAAATTCAAAATTAAAGACAATTTCAAGACATAAACACATAAAGTTTAAAGATTATTGAAAAAGGTAGGAGGTGTACCTGAAATAGGCGAAGAAGGTCCGTTAGTTGTATCGTGATAATCAAGAGAGATAGAAACACTTCCTATGACACTCTGACTGGTGTCAGAGGCAAGAGATATGAGTGGAACATGAACTCTTGATGGGCTACATAATCTATCACGAGCTCGACCATGTATAACAAAACCCCTCACACTATGATCGCCTGTAATTGGGGCACATATATGGGATTCCTCAGCATATTACATATAATACATATAAACTAATCCAAGAAAAAAAAATTGACAAAAAAACCATCTCTAAACTGAAGAAGAATAATCTATTTTGAAGTCCTAAACTTTAGAGTTCATTTTTTAATAATTTATCAACCAAAGTATTGAGTTCCATGTAAACAAAATCTAAAGAAGTGATCAAATAAACTTTCATGCTTTCTCTCATTTCTAAATATTAATGCAATTTATTGATAGCGCATAAATATGTAAATATATATGTAAAAATTTGAAATAATCCTATTTATGAAACTAATAAATTTTCATTCCAACCAAATACTATAATAGAATTTAAGTTCTTAATGTTTGACTTTGACACATGACATGTACTAGGTAAAAGCACATGAAGACAATGTTTCTTGTACAACACACTACATAATGAGACAATATGGTATAAATTAGAAAAGAGTCTAAATGCTTTTATTGACGAGACCAAATTCACTTTTTATGATGGATTTAATGTTTCTATCAATGATGCATTGTTGAAACATGAGCTTATATATTTAGTTATATAATTTTATATAGTTATATGTTAAATGCTATATATGTGTGTGTGCGCGCACATGTTATGTTTTAATAATTATGCTATTCTAAATGTTATATTTATAGTTATATTATGTCATAGTTATACACTAATATATATGTGTGTGTGTGTGTGTGTGTGTGTTGTGTGAAATAATTGTATATTATATTAGATGTTAAATAGTTATCGAGCTATGTTATATGTGTGTGTGTGAGATATGTTATAAATTTATAATATCTAAATATACATATAGTTATATTTATAATTATTTAGTTATATAACTATATGTATGTATTATATATTCTTTGTTTTCTCAACCACTTGTTCTTTGAGGAAGTGGTACTTTATGGGGATATGTTTAGTCTTTGAGTGAAGCACTACATTTTTCTAAATACTTATTGCACTTGTACTAACACACTTAATAGATATAGGTTCACTGAAATTTACCTTCATATCTTGTAGATTTTGTTTCATCCACAACACCTATGTGCAAGAAACATTATTTGCTATGTATTCGACTTATGTTGTAGATACAGATAATGATGATGATTGTTTCTTTCTTAACCATGCAACTAGAGACTCTCCTAAGTAGAATTCACCACCGCTTGTGCTTTTCTTTTCATCCACACAACTCACCTAGTCTGCATCTGTGTGTTTTTTTCAATGTAAAGTTCTTACTTTTCAGGTACCATAGTGCATAGTATGTATTCCCTTTTAAGTATCTCAATATCCTCTTTGTTGTTAGTCTATGACTATGTCTAGTTTCTTATTGATATCTTTCCACTGATCCAATTGCCAACGTTATATCTTGTCTAGAATTTGTTAGGTATATAAAACTCCCTACAATAGATCTGTAAAGCTTATGATCAACATCAGATGATTCATCATCTGCACATAACTTGCATCCAATTTCCATGGGGGTTGACACAGGTTTATAGTCCTCCATTTAGAACGTTTTCAAAATATATTTTAGGTATTTCTTTTGAGAAACCAATATGCCTCCTAACTTTTGTAGGATTTGCATCCCTAGGTAAAAGGTAATTTCTCCAATCATTGACATTTTGAATTTAGAATTCATCTCGTTATCAAACCATTTTACTGGGTGATCATTATGGCTACCAAACATAATATTGTCCACATACACAACCAAAATTAGTAATTTATCTCTGTCAATCTTTATTTACATATTGCTATCAAATCCTCCTTTCTTGAAGCCATGTTTTTTAAGATACTTTTCTAGCCTAGAGTACCATTCCCATCATTGTTTGTTTAATACCATACATTTCCTTATTTAACTTGCAAACATATTTAGGAATATCCGATAATAAAAATCCCTTGGGTTGTTCCATATAGACTTCTTCCTTATGTTATCCATTCAGAAAATAAAATTTCACATCCATTTGGTATACTTTGAAATCATTATAACAAGAAAATATCAAAAACATTTTAATTTCTTCCAATATTCCCACTCGTGAAAATTTTTATTTATACTCAAGACCTTCTACTTGTGAGTAAACCTTGCACACTAGTATGGCTTTGTTTCTAACAATTTGACCCTATTCATTCATGTTGTCTTTGAATACCCATTTTGTGCCAATGACATTCTTTCCAATTTGTCTTGGTGTCAGTTCCTAAGTCTCGTTACTTTCAATTGGATCTAACTCCTTGTTCATAGGATTTATGCAATTCTTGTCTTTACTTGCTTCCTCGAAGTTATCTGCTTCAATCTGTGACAACATAACAATATGAGCCTGGTATTTTTTCTTTGCAATTTTCATTCTTGCCATGAACTCCTTCACTTTTAACTCCAATAATTTGCTTGCCAAGGTGATTCTTTTGTGTATGTCTTGATGGACCTTTTTTATGAGTCTTTGACTTTTCTAATTCTTCATTCTGTACTTTATTTTCTTTATTGTCATGATGATGATTTGGAGGATTGATAAAACATGTGCCCTTTTTCTTATCAGGCATCTCTTCATCAACCTTTACATCTATGCATATCAAAAAATTTATGTAGTTGTTTATTAAAGCACTTGTATCCCCTACTTTTTTATGAATATCCCAAAAATATTCCTTCACATGATTGAGTATCAAACTTTCCTAACTTCTCATCATTATTTTTGATATAGAATTTACTTGTGAATATTTTAAAATGTTTGATTGAAGCTAACTTATTCTGCCACAATTCATAAGGTGTCTTGTCACAATTTGGTATGAGATGTTCCTTATTGAGAATATGCATTATTGTGGGTACTGCTTATGCCTAATAGGTTTTACGAATTTTTCTCTCTTAGATCATGGCTCTAGCCATTTGCTGAATAGATATGTTATTTCTCTGTGCCACTCCATTCTTTTGTGGTGTGTCTACACCAATATATTTCCTTTTTATGCCAAGTTCATCACAAAAATATGCAAACGCATCTGAAGTAAATTAACCTTCTGTGTCTCACCTTATACACTTTTTATTGAACCCTTTTTTATTTTTTGATAGTGCTTTGAATATTTTAAACTTATCAAATGCTCTTGACTTAATTCTAAGGAATGCCACCCATGTCAATTTTGAATAATCATTAATTATCAACATAAAATATTTTTCTCCTTCGGGTGATTCTGTTCTAGACCACACAAATCCATATGTGCTAACTGCAAAGGCTTACTACTTGATAACATGTCCTTGACTTTGAATGAAATTTGAGTTTGTTTTCCCATTTGACATGAATTTCAAGTAGGGTTTTGAGTTTTTTCATCTTTGGTAGATAACTAAATGCTCTCTTCTTACTAAGCCTAATGATGTGATCAAAATTGAGGTTCCCCAATATCCTATGCCATATCCAAGACTCATCTTTTTTATTGGTGTATCACTCTTCATTATATTCCTTCAAAATATATACATTATTTTCTGTTTGAACTCCTTTAACCAAAACCTTTCCATTATTTGTTCCCTTGATTTCAAAATCCTCAGCTCTTAAGAGAACATCTGTGATAGCCCTGGTGAAAATTCCATGTAATAAAAGTTAATAAAGGAAAAATAATAATGCACGATTGATGGGACACTTATTCCAAGCTAAATTATGGGCAAAAAAATCCTAGTGGGTGTTCATTTCGATTTATTATGGCTAAGGAAATTAGCAAAGGAAATGGAAAAGGCTTTGGAAAATCAAGAGTCATTATTTGGCATTTATTTACGAAAATAATGGAAAATAGGAGAAACTGGAGGTGAAAGGTTAGAAGTTGCATGTGAGGAGGGAAATGAAGGAAAATAAAGGAAAATAATGGAAAATGAAGAAAATAGAGGCCTCATTGATAAAAGGGCTTATGAGGATCAGTTGGAAAGATCTAGTCAGTGAAAATTTTATCAGTTCAGTTTTGGAGCTCTCTTAGTATTCTCTCTCTCTCTCTCTCTCTCACTCTTACACACAGAGTTTTCTTGGAGCACTTTGGAATTGGATCAAGAAAGGAAAAGAAGGAAAGAGGAAGGAAGGAAAAAGCAAGGAAGAGCGACATCAAGTAGCTACAACATGATTATTTGCAGGTATCAATTTTCATGTGTGATTTCCTTGCTATATTTGGAATGCATGGTATTTCATGTATTTCTTTGCTCTCATGACATGGGTTTTTCCAAGTGTGACGATCTTTTCAGCTTAGCCTCGAAATTTATGTATAGCCATGGTGTGATGGGCTTCTCATGTTTTGGTTGAGATAGATTTCTAAATGTATTCAAAGCTAAGTAGGGTGGATATATGAATGATAGAAAAAATGGCCTAGTAACCCCTGAACCAGACTGTGGGTTGCGGTAAATCTAGATAGTGTGTTTCCTTGGTTAGGGCCTATTGGTCTAGTGTGGATTGTGGTAAAGCTTAGAGGTGGGTGCTCTCCATCAGGCCTTGGAATCCTGTGATGGGATATATGGTAAAGCCTAGAGAGTGGGTCTCAGTTTAGGGCCTATAGATCCAGTGTGGATTGAAGTAAAGCATGAGAGACTAGGAGGCAGGAAAATTCCTCACGGTGTAGGTTGAGAAATTATGTGGCATTCATGCTTGTTTTGGCCTAGTGATTTGGTGGAGATCATGGTAAAGCTTGTTATTACATGTTTATTTTTTATTGTTTATTGTTATTACATGTTTATTATTTATTGTTAAGGGTGGAGATGGAGATACTCAAAGCGAGGTTGCATCATTGGACCTTGGGGTAAGAATAGGTCGTCAAATAGGTTGTATATTTGGCATGCATGTAAGTGGTTATTTGTTGTTATATGAATTAGGGTTACTTATATACTTTTCATTCTATTTTTTTCATGGTTACATGCATGCTAAATGCTACTCGATCACTGTAGTCATGTGCACATGTGTTGGATAGTCATGCGTGGAAATAACTTGTTGTTGTTTTATTTTAGTTAAATTGATGATTATGTTATATGTTAACTTTTTGTTGTTACATGTTTGTCAACTTGATGATTAGGGTTATTGCATTAATATATTGATGTTATATGTATCATGCTAATTTGGATTGGCTTATGCAGATGGTTAAGGTTATTAGGTTCATGAATGAGTCGATAAATTTGTGATATGGCATTGTACTAATCTAGACTGACTATGCATATGTGATTATTATGCATGAATGAAATTTTTTTATCAGTTAATGATGTGAAAATCTTAGCTAGTTACTATTTTCGAATATAATGTCTAGGCACCATGACAATGACTCGGATCGGGGGTTGTCACCTTGATCCCCAATCTCTTTGTTTAAGTTGTCTCCCTATAATAGACTAAGGGGGTAGACCCTATGGAAATGGAATGAAGAAGGATTATTTGGGAACCAACCAATTCGGGAAACATGGTCATTAGAGGAAATTTCAGAATAAAAATGGCCTCCTATGGAAAAGGAATAAAATAATAAAATAACAGTTATGAATTTTGGAGGAAAAAGAATAAAACTATTTTTTTTGGCTTATCCCCTTATAGGTTTACCCAATTTTCAAGTGTAGACACTCATTAGACGCATAATTAAATTTCACATCCAACGAGTACCCATTATGCATACTTTTGAGAAGACCCACATTGATAAAAAAATGAATATACATTAAAAAAACGTGTTGAAAACGTTTTTTAATGTATCTTAATTTTTTTTCAATGTGGAACTTCTCAAAAGTATGCATAATTGGTACTCATTAGATGCGGAATTTAATTATGCATATAGCAAGTGTCTACACTTGAAATTTGAGTAAACCTATAAGGAGATGAGATAAAAATACAATTAAAAAAAGTAGTTTTTCTTATTTTCCCTCCAAAATATTTACATGTACCTATTTTTGAATTTGAAGGATTTTTATTGGTATACATATTATGACATTGAAATTACATGAAAATTTCATGGGAAATTTTAGGATAAAACTTCCTCTGATGTGAGAGACCAAATGCTCATATTAGATCTAGCAAGATTTAAAGGATTTGATTAGATTTAGACGATTGATACCAGAGCCTTATAGAGTCAACTATCTTGCTAAGAAATTTAGGACAAAGTAAATGATGATATGCTGCTCTTGGATGAATAGCTATCTTATATGTAATGCAGATCCTAAGACTAATGTTTAATGAAGGAATCTTGGTTAATTTTAATTAAATGGCTATTCTAAGTTGAAACCCTTCAATCCTTTCTATATTGAGCTTGATTTCGTATTAAGTGGTAGAGAGAATTTAAGGTGAAGAATTCTTAGGTGTGATTAATGATACCTCTCCTGAAAAACTAATGTATCCAGTGCCTCGAGCACTACAGAGAGTTGTGGCTTTGATGATTGCAAGGTCACCATTTTAGGTACTAGAAAAACTAGGCTTCTCAAGCAAATATGGATGGGTACCTATCTCTTTAACGACCAAGCTTATGCTTGGAAGTAAATTTTAATTATGCAAGACTAACTTAAAATGAAGAATGCAAGGAGAAATAGAAGATGAGTGAGTAGTCTAGAGTTAATATTGTTTAAGGTTTAAGTACTTAGTTTCACTGAATTTATGACATGAGTACTAAATGAATAAAGAGATAATCTTACACGAGACAAAGTGCCAAATTTCCAAGTGTCAATAGGATATAAAGATGCCAAAAATAAAATTAATAAGGTGAATGATCACAAAATGTATGCTTTTAAGGCCATATCATTAATATGCCAAAAATCCACAATAACCATAAACCAATAATGATATTAATGGTAAGAGAAATAACTATAGAATTTCCAATATCCAAGAGATATTCCAATAGCCCAAATATTCGGTTATATTTAGATCAAAATGAAACTTTAGAGTAGATTTCTTAGCTCACAATAATTATGAAATAAAAAGAATATCTTGAAAGACAATTACCACAGTTTCTTGAATATGATTACTGAACCCAAGTATATGAAATAAATACTCATTAAATTGTATGTGTAATTCAATTCAGAAACTCAAAATACTGATGGAAATTTCTGAAGTAAACAATGTAAATAGTTCTCTTCAAAATGAGCTAACACAAACTGAATTTCAGAGACATATAAATTGAAATTAGTTATTTTTTATGAAAGCAGTAAGCTTTGGGTGCAAAATCGGTGAGCAAAAAAAAGAAAATATGAGTTTACTTATCTTCACAAAAATGTCCACGATGAAGGTGTAAATAAATTTTATGATCAGACTTTGTGTGAAAATGACTATAAATTAAAATTTTATGCCAATGATAATTGATTCCTAACTGCCAATGCTATATCAATCAATTATCACCTTCAATAGTTTTCAACGCAACTATATTTCACAAATCAATGAAACAATAACACTTTTGAGAATATTAGAACATTAGATGCCAATATCTCCTTATGTTTATCTTCTTGATCAAATAAATGAAATAAATCAAATTTTAGGATGTGAGCTTTATGTGTGAATTCAGATCAAATAATTCAATGAAGACTAATAAATATAGGCTTCAAATATCAAAGTTAGAAATGAAAGAACAAAAGTAAAAAAATTAACGAATATGAGAAAACTTATGTTGTATATGTGTTCCAATCTAATTCAACAACGAAAACTTATTGTTGTACCTTTAATGCAAATAGTGAGGAAACAAATAGGACAATAGTAAATTAAATTTATCTTGAGAATTATTTACCTTCAGGAAAATAGTATTGATTCAATGCCTAATCAATGGAAATTATTTCTGAGTTAACACTTCAATTCTGAGATATATTGACTCCTTTCATATTCGTAGTTTAAGCCGAATCAATTGGTGTGTTTACTGTTTAGGATTTAATGATGAAATAGAAAGGTTTAGAAATAGAACCTGAAGGCTCTAAGCCTTGATGATAACTGTTGAATTTGAATGCCCAAAATTCATCTCAAACTCATAAAAATATCATAACCAAATTTATATGATAGTGAGGAAAAAGGTGACTGAACTAGCTCCAAAAAATCTATGTCTCCAACTGTTAATGTCCTTTTTCCAGACTCGCTCTCTCGGTGAAAAATAGGCCTTAGGAGCATTGAAAAGAGGGTTTTTGAGAAGGAAATTGGGAGGAGATAAGGGCTACCCAAAGGAAACGAAGAATAGGCCACAACTCGAGCAACAAGGAGAATGTGGTTGCGGCTAAGGAAAAATGAGGCAGCGTAAAGGAAATAAGAAGGTTGCAGGTAGGGTTAAGGGAAAGAGACAACAACTGAAAGGAGAAGAGAGGAAGTTGTAGAAAATAAATGATGAGTGTTGAGGGCTTGGAGGGCCTTTTAGGCTAGTGCTAGGCCTTTGAGTCGTAAAGAAAAAATCTTGTCCTTTCTCCTTTGAAAATTTTATGGAAAACCTCTGACAAAATCTTTTGTTTGAAAATTATCTTTGAATAATTCATCCCTACAAAAATATTTTGAGGCCAGATATTTCCTTCTAGGATCTAGATATGGCTCTAATATAATGAAATCCTTTAGATATTCACCTATACACAATGAAAATGAAACCTCAAATCCCACATGTATACAAAATTTAAGAAAAATCACCAAAACCTAGTTGTTAAAAAATTCGATATTATGCTACAAAACTTCAAATCTACAAAAATAAGCTACAAATATATACAAATAAATTACATATCTATAAGATCTCAGGAGTATGAGTCCAACTCCACTCCCATATATATATATATATATATATATATATATATATATATATATATATATATATATTTGAGACTCTTTATAGTCAAATCTAAATATTTAACACAATATTTTAAAGATAATTTTTTTTTAAATTTAGGTACTAGCCCAGAAAATCCTTAAAGATATATTTCGTTAGATAATATCAGAGTTTTAATACATAAGGATCTCCAGATCTTAAGTTTTGGGAGTCGGCTGGTCCAAACAAGGACTTCCCCAAATGCCCAAAATCTATGAATAAATATTATTCTGCACACTTAGAATATAAGCCGTTAAATTAATAGAGGTATAAAATAACGATTAAATCTTCAAAGATTGGAGATACCTACCAATGAAATAAAAATCATAATGATACCTTAAAACCCAACAATTTAAGCAAGATACATGTGCAACAAATGATCTACAAGAGCTATTAAGCAGTAGCTTATAAATAATATCGGAAAAATATTAAATACATGTTGCCATAAAATACCAAGGAGGAAAATTTCCATGAAGTAAAGCCCTAAATACTTCGTGTTTTATTGTTCCAGAAAATTTTACAAGAGCTTCAAGAGCTAGTACACAATCTAAAAGATCATATATTTTCAAATGAAAAATGGCTTCTAATTTATAGTTTTTTTCTCCAACGACTAGTTGGCTTGATCCCCGTCAAAGTAATCTCGACCATTGAAAAATAGCTAATTATATTTTAATCTCCTCCATCAAAATTATTTAATTTTTTGAGGAAATTTGAAATTTTCCTTTAATTTAATTTTAACCAACTCAGAAATAATTATTTTGAGTTGATTTCCTCAAAAAATTGACTTTTACTTAACTACCAAGTCCCAAGGGTCCAAAATATCTTGAAATTTTCAATATTCCCTTGGCCTAGGACCTCCAAAATTTAATTCTTCTAAAACCCACCAATTTTTTTAAATTTGGATAAATAATTTCTCCCTCGACCTAAAATTAATTAAATTTTTGGCTTATAATTTTAATTTATTTTTGCCAGAAAATTTAATTAATTGACTCATGAGGGGATTAATAATTTTTTCTGACCCTCTAATATTTTAGCACCATGGCTAAAATATTATTCAGAAAAGATAATTACATTTAACCCATGAAGGGGGGACTCCCGTTCGTTATATACGCTCAATTATTTACCCAATTCCGCAACTCAAAATATGATATAATAGACCAAGTAATTTGTAATAAAATAATATAGTCAATTAGCTAGGATTATTCCCAATTAATTTTTACAAAGACTCGATAAAAAACACTAGGACTCACCTAATATCTTGACGAAAAAATCCACCTTAGCTTTGGGGTGAGTTTGGAGGGAAAAACTATGTCGATCATTTGTGTCTAGAGACACAGATGAATCAGTGAGACAAAAAAACTCCTAGGATAGAAATCATCACCAAAATAATAGGCTTACCTAGGTTGTTACATACATGATGGTCTTACTAAGATAATTTACTTTATAAACATGCAGAATGGGTTTACATCTTTAAGAATTGCTAACTGATAATGAAATTTGAATGATGCAAACACTTGAACATGATAAATCCCTTTTGTGAAAAATGGGGCATAATGTCATGGGGTCGTTGACACATAGTGGTGAACATATGGGTCTACTTGGGTACACATTGCTTCACCAAACGAATGTGAGAATCCAAAATTTGCATCCAAGAAACACAAAAAATTATGTAAGTAACATTCATCCAAATATCATCATATAACATTAAGCACATGAAATAGAAGTTATGTAACCAGTGAAAATTATACTAACATGAAAAGTAAATATAATCTAAAGACATAAATAAAATGTTGAAAAGACAAGGTGTAGGGTTATAAATACAATACAGAGGATTCCCTATGGCATCAAATGTGTTCAATGAAGTCCTTCTTGAGCATCTGCCTGCTCTTTGGCAGATCCATAAGTTTTTTGTGAGAAGTTCCATGTGCAATCTTAATCATTTTTGGAATCAGACTTATCCCAATGTTTTGTTGTATATAGACATCAAGTTTATCAATCGTTTTTCTTTTTCTCTTCTTCTTCATACTTATATTTCTGGTGGGTTGTAATGCTACTCATGTAAAACATTATGCTTGATCTTGGAAATTTTCAAATGAAGTGTCCATGATATTCATGACATGCCTTTCTTCATTCTACATTTTTTCTATCAAGAGTGATGGATCAACTTTTCATGTATTATCTTGATTTCCTTTAGTTTTATTTTTATCTAGGTCACCTTCAATTAGCCACTTTCAATGGAAGAAATGACCTCCTCATAATAATATGGAGCTTGTTTTAGCAAACTGGGAGGCTTATGATATATTAATAACTCTTTATTATCTAAATTGGGTTAGAACTTTTGTATATGTAATATTTCCATTTTTTCCAACTTAATTTGAATAACATTCATTTTATTAGAATTCTTAACTTTTATAGCATTGATTTCCCTACCATAATTATCATTATCCGCTTTCATGGCCAACAAGAAATTGTGCATAATGTTCATTTCCTTGACATGATTTTCTTCTATAGCTAACAACCTATTCTAAAGAGATATCTCAGACCAGTTCCCATTTCCTTTATCATTTTATCATTATTCTCTTTCATGGCCATGAAGCAATTTTGAATATAGTTAATTTATTTCTCATGATGTTCTTCCATGGTGGCTATCTGATTGTAGTGATTAAATTCCATGATCATCATTTCTTCAATATTTTTATCATGATTTTATTCCATGGTGGCTATCTAATTGTATTGATTAAATTCCATGATCACTATTTCCTCAATATGTTTTTCTTCTAAGGCCAATAACTTGCTCTGCATAGAACCAATTTCCCTGGTATGATCAATTACTAATATCACCGAGTTAAGTTCCACATTATTAATGAGTTGATCCTGGTTAACCTCAATATTATTGATTTCTTGAGCTTGATTCAATTGTATATCCTTAATCATCTGAGTTAGTTCCTTGATGAAATCATTTTCCCTTTCATGGTCAACACCAATTTCATGACTTGTCTCTGCTTTCCCATTGTCATAGATGCATCTTTCAATAGCACAAAAGGATTCATCATGATAATGGTCATAATGCCTGAAATATGGCACATTTTGATGTGGTGCATTTTCTTGAAATATTTCCATGATAAATGGGTCTTTAATAGGGGAAATTTTGTCTTTATTTATAGTACAAGGGGCACAAGGCGAACCCCTTTTACCTCCATATTTGTATTTAAAAGAATGGATGATGTCATGTAAATAATCAAAAGAGTTAATAGGAAATATGCAGAACCAATCTCTAACATCACCTTCCAAGGAAAGGACAAACAACTACATCTTGACATCTTCATGATTATATTGCGTAGAACTAGAAAATACTATCATACAACGAGTAAAATTTAAGATATTATTTGGAGCAGTGATTGCATGATTACCTGTGAACAAAGTAAATTTATCAATGGCATTTTCTGGGATATTATGGAGATTTTTATTAAAATGATACGAGGAAAGCGAGTCATCCATGATGAATTTATTAAAGGGGAAAGGATTTGATGGATGTGAGAGAGAGAGATCCTTGTTCAAGAAAAACAATAGGTCCAAAATAAGCGATCTTCTAACATAAATTCTTGTAATAAATGAAATAAATGGAGTCATCACTTGAACATAAATCTAGCTCTAAAATCCAAAGGTAAGAATCAAAAAGTTAATTAGGGAAAAGCAGATGGATATCAGAGAGGGATTCTTTTCTAAGAAAATAATGGATGAATAAGTGGAGTCACCACCCAAACAAGAAACCAAGAGAAATTTCCTCTTGCTAAAGGTGCATATGGAAAATATGAAAGGATTGTTGAGAGGAAAAAGATAAGGTGATGAAAGGATGAAGAAATACAATGGTGCCGGGAAATGTGGCATTGATGAAAATATGAAAAATAAGAAGATGAGGATGATCAAGAAAAATGTCACAAAGACAAGGTCCAATAAATTGGTCCCTGACAATGAAACCATAAAATGTTATGTTATTTGATGGGCTAATGAATGATAGAAAAGATTAGAATATTAGAAAAATGGTGTGAGGACCAAGGACAGAAAAAAAAATACTATATCCCTGACAACGAAGCCAAAAAAATTTGTCGCACATAATGTATAAGCACCACAACAATATCTTAGATCGAGGGTTGCCACCCTAATCCCCAATCTCTTTGTTTAAATTTCCTCCCTACAATAGACTAAGGGGGGAAGAACCTACAAAAATGGAATGAAGAAGGACTAGTTGGGAACCAACCCATCTGGGAGACACAGTTGAGCGACCAAATACTCATATTAGATCTATTAAGATTTAAAGGATTTGATTATATTTAGACGATTGATACCAGTGCCTTATGGAGTCAACTATCTTTCTAAGAAATTTATGGCAATTAATTGATGAGAAATTGTTTCTTGGATGAATAACTATCTTATATGTAATGCAGATCCTATGACTAATGTTTAATGCAAGAAACTTGGTTAATTTTAATTAAATATCTATTATAAGTTTAAAATCTTCAATCCTTTCTATATTGAGCGTGATTTCATAGTAAGTGGCAGAGATAGGTTAAGGCGAATCACATTAAGGTGTGATTAATGATACCTCTCTTAAAAATATTACGTACCTGGTGCCTCCGGCGCTAAAGAGAGTTGTGGCTCTGGCGACTGGAAGGTCACCATTTTAAGTACTAGAAAAATAAGGCTTCTCAAGAAAAGATGAATGGATACCTATATTTATAGGAACCAATTATGCTTGGAATTAAATTTTAATTATGCAAGACTAATTTAAAATGCAGAATACAAGGAGAAATAGAAGATGAGTGAGTAGTCTAGAGTTAAAATTGTTTATGGTTTAAGTACTTAGTATTAGTTGAATTTATGACATGAGTGCTTAATGAATGAAGAGACAATCTTACACATGGAAAAGTTCTGAATTTCCAAGTGTCAATAGGATATAAAGATGCCAAAGATATAATTACTCAAAGGAATGATCACAAAAAGTATACTTTTAAGGACAGATCATTAATATTCCAAAAATCCACAATAACCATAAACCAATGATGATATTATTGGTAAGAGAAAGAAATACATAATTCCCAATATCCAATAGATTTTCCAATATCCCAAATATTCGGTTAGACTTATATAAAAATGAAACTTTAGAGTAAATTTCTTAGCTCACAATAATCATCAAATAAAAATAATACCTTGAAAGCCAATTACCATAGTTTCTTGAATTTGATTACTGAACCCAAGTATATGTAATAAATTCTCTTTAAATAGTATGTGTAATTCAGTTCAGAAACTCAAAATAATAATGACAATTTCTGAAATAAACAATGTAAACAATTCTCTTCAAAATGCACTAACACAAACTGAATTTGAAAGACATAAATTGACAACAATTATGTTTTATGAAATCATTAAGATTTGGGTGAAAAATCAGTGAGCAAAAAAAAAAATCTGAGTTAACTCATCTTCAGAAAAATGTCCAGAATGAAGGTGCAAAGCAATTTTATGATTATAATTTGTGTGACAGTGATTGTAGATTAAAATTGCATGTTAGTGATAATTTGATTCCTAAATTCCAATGATATCTTAATCAATTATCATCTTCAATAGTTTTAAGCACAATTATCTTTCACAAATCAATGAAATAAGAACACTTCTGAGAAAATTAGAACATTAGATGCCAACAAATCCTTATATTTATCTTCTTGATCAAATAAATGAAACAATGAGCTTTATGTGTGAATTTAGATCACATAATTCAATGAAAGCTAATAAATATAGGCTTCGAATATCAATGTTAACAATGAAAAAATATAAGTCCAAATTTTAACGAATAGGAGAAAATTTATTTTTTATGTGTTCCAATCTAATTGAGCAATGAAAAATTATTATTGTCCCTTTTTTGAAAACAATGACGAAACAACTAGGATGACAATAAATTACGTTTATGTTGAGAATTATTTAACTTCAGAAAAATAATAGAGATTCAATGCCTAATCAATGTAGAATGTTTCCGAGTTAACACTTCAATTCCAAGATGTATTGACTCCTTTCATATGTGTAGTTTAAGCCCAATCAATTGGTGTGTTTAATATTGAGGATTTAATGATGAAATAGAAAGGTTTAGAAATATAACCTCAAGGCTCTGACCCTTAACAATACCTGGTGAATTTGAATGCCCAACAATTCTTCTCAAACTCAGAAAAATATCATCACCAAATTTATATGAAAGTGAAGAAAAAGTTGACTGAAATAACTCCAAACAGTCACTATCTCTTACTGCTATAATGTCATTTTTAAAGTTTCACTATATCAATGAAAAATAGGCCTTAGGAGGGATGCAAAGAGGGCTATCTAGAAGGAAGCAGGAAGGAGATAACAGTTGCCTAAAGGAAATGGAGAAGAGGCCGCAGGTAGGGTAGCAGAAAGGGTTAAGGGAAAGAAATAGCGGCTGGAAGGGTAAGAGAGGAAGCCGCAGAAAATAAATGACTAAAGTTGAGGGCTTGGAGGGACTTTTAGGGCTAGCACTTGACCTCTAGGCCCTAAAACAAATCTTGTCCTTTCTCCATCAAAAATATTATGGAAAACCTTCGACAAAATCCTTTGATTGAAAATTATCTTTGAATAATTCATCCCTACAAAAATACTTTGAGGGTAGATATTGCCCTCAATGGTATAGATATGGCCCTAATATAATGAAATCCTTCATATTTGCACCTGGACGCAATGAAAATGAAACCCCAGATCCCACATATATACAAAATTTAAGAAAATCCCCAAAATCCAGTTGTTAAAAAATTCAAAATTGTGCGAAAAAACTTCAGATCTACCAAAATAAATTACACATATATACAAATAAACTATATATCTATCATTTATGAGGAGTATGAGACTAATTCCGCTCCAAGATCTGTAGATTTGAGACTTTTTCTAGTCAGATCTAACTATTTAGCACAATATTTTGAAGATAAATAATTTTATTTTTAAAATTTTGGTACTAGCCCACAAAATCCCTGCAAGATATATTTCATTAGATAATCTTGGTATTTTAATTCGAAAGGCTCCCCACATCTTAAGTTTCTAGATTCAGTTAGTCCAACCAAGGACTTCCCCAAACGCCCATAATTTCTGAATAAAGATGATTCTGCACACTTAGAATATAAGTCGGTGAATTAATATAGGTATAAAATAATAATTAAATCTTCAAAGATTGGAGACACCTTCCAATCAAATAAAAACAATAATTTTATCTTAAAACCCAACAATTTAAGCAAGATGCATGTGCAATAAATTGATATACAAGAGCTATTAACTAACAACTTATAAATAAGATCAACAAAATATTATGTACAAGTTACCATAAAATACCAAAGAGGAACACTTCCATCAAGTAAAACCCCAAAGACTTCACATTGCAATGTTCCAAAAAAGTTTACAAGAGCTTCAAGAGCTAGTACACGATCTAAAATATCAAATCTTTTCAAATGACAAATGACTTCTAATTTATATATTAATTTTCCAACGACTAGTTGGCTTGATCTTCGTCAAAGTAATCTCGACCATTGAAAAATATTTAATTATCTTTTGATATCCTCTTTCGAAATTATTTTATTTTTTAAGGAAATTCGAATTTTTCATTTAATTTAATTTTAACCAACTCAAAATTAATTATTTTGAGTTGATTTCCTCAAAAACTTGACTTTGACTTAACTTCCAAGGCCCAAGAGTCCAAAATATCTTGAAATTTTCAATATTCCCTTGGTTGAGGACCTCCAAAATTTAATTCTTCTAGAACCCATGAATTTTTTAATTTGGAGAATTAATTTTTCCTAGGACCTAAAATTAATTAATTTTTGGCTTATAATTTTAATTTATTTTTGCCAGAAAATTTAATTAATTGACTCATGAGGGGATTAATAATTTTTTATGACCCTATAATATTTTAGTACTATGGCTAAAATATTATTTACATAAGATAATTGCATTTAACCAATGAAGGGGGAACACCCATTCGTTATAGACCCTCAATTATTTACCCAATTCTGCGACTCAAAATATGATCTAGTAGACCAAGTAATGTCTAATAAAATAATCTAAACAATTAGCTACGATTATTCCCAAATTAATTTTACAAAGACTCAATAAAAAACACTAGGACTCACCTAATATATTGACGACAAAATCCACCCTAGCTTTAGGATGAGGTTGGAAGGAAAACTCTGTCGATCATTTGTGTCTACAGACATAGATGGATTAGTGAGATGAAAAACCTCTTAGGATAGAAATCATCACCAAAGTAATAGGATTACCTAGGTTGTTAAATCCATGATGGTATTACTAAGATCATTTACATTATAACATTCAGAATGGGTTTACATATTTAACAAATTGTCGACTGATGTTGAAATTTTAATGATGTGAGCACTTGAACATGATAGATTCCTTTTGCAAAAAAACAGGTGTACTTCTATGGGGTCATTGTCACGGAGTGGTAGAAATTTACTATTATGGATATCATGACATTATTTATGTTCAAGTTGAGATGTTGTGAATTTATATTGTGCTAATACACATTGATTGTGCAGACAATATAGCCTCCCTTGAGATACATTAAGGTATGAGTTTGCTTATGTCGTCTATTTTGTTTATCTAGCATGTTATGTTTACAAGTTATCTGAATGTATGATTAATTCCATGATCTGAATATGTGATTGAAAGATTGTATGAATGAATGGTCTTGTTTTAAGAAGGGATTACTAGCGCATTATGTGCTAAGACAATTGATATGTACTTGAGTGTAAGTGTGTGCTAGTTTTAGTATTATGATTTTGACTATTATTTTATTACGACATGGTTGTTATTCTTGGAAAAGGTTGATTTAAAATTGATAAATATGATGTCTTGATATTTGGAACATAATATTGACATGTGTGAGAAGTTGCAGGGAAACATGCTTGGCGTTAGCATGAAAAGGTAATAATTGAATTGTTTATATAACTAATACTTGGGTGATGAGACAATGCATAGTGATATTCATGTGCAGTAAGGTAAGGGTAAAATAAAGGAATTGGGTAAGAATTCCTTTGGTTCATTTTGGAAACCACAACTCCAAACAAATGAGTGCTTAGCATACAGGAAGTCTTCGCAACCTTGACTTTTTCTGACATATTGTGGATATATGCTATATTCGTAAACATGTATTTGACATGTATAACAATTGGTTTCCATCTATGGATGGATTCATCAAGGAATTAGAGTTCCTTGAGAGGTATACATGTTTAATTATAAGGTAGTGCGTTTGGAATAACAAGGTAATATAACTGGTATATTGTTATATTTATTTATGCACTGAAAATTATGTATTTATGGAAGTATGGTGGAGGGGATTGCATGGAAAGATATTTCCATGAAATATTGAAGAAGGCTCAGGTTGAGCTTTCCTTTGGAAGTGTTGGGAACCATTGAGATTGACTCATGGTGTTTTTTGCTAGTCTTGTACTTTTAGTATTTTTTGATTTGTTTGAGCATGATTTATGGGTTTTGTTTATGTCTAGAGCAAGGTATTTCCACTTTGTTTTTGGTGTCACATTACTCTTGGTTTTCATGGTTTTCCTGTTGTTGGTTTCTTGTTATTTCCCTTTATGTTTTGAGGGTATTTGGAATTATTTGGGAAGGAGGAAAGTTAATGGATCTTGGGGAGAGCTAAATGAAACCCAACAATTGATGCAAGACTCGGGCAAAGCTCGGTGCATGAGTAAGGAAAATTGAACGCAAGATTATGATAGTGAATTGGATTGGTTGGGTGCATTGGTGTAAATGGACGCTGGAAGTAAAATCACTAGAAATGTAATAAAGTAATATAAAGTGAATAGACTTGTGGCGTAAAATGCCTTGGCTATGTTGGGAACTATTGTTCTAAATTTTGTGCATACTATGCACACATAAAGGGAGTTCTCTTAACCTTGATCTTATGATATTTGGTAATTATGTTGTGATCATGATTATGATAATTTATATATATGTATATATGCATGTATATATGTCGTTGTCTGACGGGATCATGATTGATTGATGTTGATGTTTATGTATGCATATATGTATGTATGAATGTATGTATATATGTCGTTGATTGATAGGGTTGTTAGGATTGTTTTGTACTAGTGTATTATATATATATATGTGTGTGTGTGTCGTTTTCTTATAGGATAATTAGGAATCATTCTCGTGGAGGAATGATTTATTATGCAACTGAATGCATGAAGAGGTTCTTGGCTTATGAGGAATCAAGTGGGAAGAATAACCCTGACAAATCTACAAGGTTAGTATAATGTGGGTATCATTTGATATTATGTGATTATACTATGTATACGTCTATGTTATGGCATGTAATGTTTAGGGGTACATTAGCGGAGTGGAAACAATGTGATCTGTGACATGCTAGGATAAGCATGGATAATGGAAAGGCACTAGAAGCAAGGTTTCTTTCTGGAGTAAGTGTGTGGTCTATTGATGTGCAATACTACTGTTGTGTATTTGTTGTGCATGTTGTATATTCAGTGATTGTACCTATGGTGATGTGTACATGTAACATATGTAGTATTGTGTACATATGATGTTGTATGCTTGTTGTATATATGGTGTTGTGTGTATATTTCATATGCAGTGTTGGGTATAGATGGGTTTATGTACATGTTGGATATGCAGTGTTGTGTGGATGTTGGATGTGTGGTGCTGTGTACATATGGTGTTGTGCGCTTGTTGGATATGTGGTGTTGCGTACATATGATGCTATGTACATGTTGTATATGGAGTGTTATGTAGATATGGTGTTGTATGCATGTTGTACATATGGTGTTGTGTGCATAATTGTACATGTCGTGATGTGTGCATGTGGTTTTGTGTACATGTTGTACATGAGGTGTTGTGTGCAGGTGGTTTTGTGTAAATGTCATGCATGTGGCATTGTGTACATGTTGTTTGTGTGGTGTTGTGTACACATTGTACAGGTGGTGCAGTGTATATTTGGCATTGTGTACATGTTGTGAAAGTGGGGCCATGTACACGTGATTTTGTGCACATGTTGTGTAGGTAGTGTTGTGTACATATGGTATTGTGTACATGTTGTGCATATGGTACTGGTATACATGTGGTATTATGTGCATGTCGTACATGCTGCGTTGTGAGCATGCAGTACTATGTATGTGCATGGTGTAGTTTTGGTATCACGACATGTGCATTTGTTGTGTTGTACTCTGCGTACGTACATAGTATTGTGTTGTACACTGGGTGTAGATTTATGTATACTGTTGTGTCGTAAAATGGGTTTAGGCATATGTATTGTGTTGTGTCATACACTGGGTATAGGTGTATATGTTTTATGTTAGGTGTAGATGTATGCATTGTGTGGTGGTGTACATCGTGTATGGGTGTATGCATGTGATGTACACTATGCATATGTGTGCATGGTTGAAGAAAAGCCATTGGGTGCTTTTCAGGTGTGGAAATTGATCCATTGTGGGTACAAAAAAATGAAGGAAAAATTAAGGACCGTTGAAGGATAAGTATTCACATTTTATTTCAGTTTTATTATGCATGTGATATGTGATTCTAACTTATGATGGTACATGTGATTTATGATTATGGTTTATGGTGATTTCATGTGATTCATGATTTTAATTTGTGATGGTTGAGTTTCGGGCTAACCGATGTGATATTTTTATACAGTATGATTTGATCAAACAACTAGTTTGACTTGTTGTGACAAGAAGTGAACAGAATTGAAAGTGTAACTTATTGAAAAACTACCAACAAGGTATGATGTGAATTTATTTCAATTTATTTTGAATCTAATGGAATTTATGTGCTTCGTACAGGAAGCACAAAATTCCCAATTGGCTGATTAAAACCAATTGCAAGAATTAGTAGCAACGGTGAAAGGAATTGGAATAGGAAATGGTATGTTGGTGAAGAATGTTAGAAGAAGTTCCATTGTGGGACACTGATACCCAAGAGTGTCCATTGATTTCCATGAGCATGCTAGGACCGGTATGATGATTTTGAGGTAGGTATATTCCTTGGTTTTTTTATCTTCTGATGCGAGGAAGCCTTGCTAAGGGATGGATTTCTCAGGATAGTGGATGTCGGGGAAATTGGAAGGTGAGTGAAACATGGAAGGGGATTACCGAATTGCAAGAGGGACTGTGTATCAGAGAAGGGAAGTTAGGGGATGGATTTTTTTTTTTGTCATTAGCATTTCTAGATGGAATTAGATGCACATTGAGAGTGTGCCTTGGAACAATGAGCCAGTAAATGTTCACTGAGAGGACAAGTGACAGAGGATTGTAGCGCTGGACATTGGATGCAACTTTGAATTTGGAAATGGGTTCTAGACTTCCTGGGAATGAGGTGAATCCTGGTATTACTTTGGGGGTGGAGGTGTGAGCCTCTAGATTCCCTTGTTGTTGATACACGCACTGTATCCTTTTACTTGTTGGTTGAGAAAATGTGCATATGCTAATATATTATTGTAAATATTGTATCGAGATGGGTTTATAAAGATCCATATAAATTATGGTTGTATGTATGGATTACATTGTAAATACTGCAACAAGTTGTGTTATAAAGCTCTATAGTCACACTACAAGGAAAATACCCTCTAGCGGATGTTTTTGAGGAACCCCTTACAAAAGAACCCTAGACATCTATTTCTAGTAGAGGTTACTAGAGGAGGTTGGCGAGTGGAGGTTTTTACGGATGTATTTCATCTGGTGCGCTTATCACCGTAAAACGTACTAGTGCATTCAATAAGAGAAAGCACCAATGCGCACAAAACATTGGCACATTGGACACCATGCGCTTCGTACACACCCTCCTGGTGCATCATATTACTATAGTGCACCGATGCTTTACAACACGTCCACACCAATGCCTCATAAAAAGAGCGCACAAACAGACACCGCCCAGTGCAGAATGAAGCAAATGCACCAGTGTGCCCATAAAAACTCTGCACATCGGAGCAGGGTTAAATAAAAAAATACGGCCAAAAATCGCATTTTTCACTTTTTTCAGTGCTCCAAAGCTCTCAAGCACCAGTGCAACTTATCCTTGTCTGATCTACCCTGACATCAGTGCTCCCATTGCACTCATTGCACGCACTGTTGTTGTGCATTTCCCACCAATCTCCAGCTTGAATTTTGCAAAACGGTGGACAAATTTTCTTTTGCAAATTCTACAACCAATATGCCACCTCAACGGCCAAATGTACAAGTAATTTTCTTGGTTTTCCATAATTAAGCCTTTTAGCGGATTATAATTTCAAATAACCTTGAAATTAACCATTTAAAAGGAAAAAGAAAATTGTCGCGCTCGAGCCATTTGGCTCGCACCGGTTTGCTGTGTTGACTATAAATTTACAGGTCACACCCCAAACGGTGCTAACGGTATCCACACCAGTTTCGGGGCTGTACTGATAGGTGCACCATGTTATTTTAATCATTTAAAAGGAAAAAAAATTATCGCGCGGTGCGCTCGAGCCGTTCGGCTTGCACCGGTTTGTGGTGCTACCTATAAATTTACAAGTCGCACCGCAACTAGTGCTAATGGTATCCGCATTGGTTCTGGAGTGGTAATGATAGGTGCACCATGTCATTTTAATTTTTTTTTAAAAGTGCGGTGTGGTCATTTACCAGGTCGCACTGTTGACAATGTCAAATAGTGTCAACATGGTCCGCTGACTGAATTATCCGCCCCGGGGCAGGTAATGTTGTCAACGCACCGCATTCCACATTTCTACAGGGTCAATGGTTTGGCCTAGTAAACTAGTGCTAGCGATATCCGTACCAGTTCTAGCACGGTACCTAAGGCACACCGAGCTATTTTAATTTTTTTTTTAAAGTACAGTGTGGTTGGTTACCCGGCTGCACCGTTGACCTAGTGGAATAGTGATGACGCGGTGCATTGAACAAAATCACTGCCCCGGGACGGATATTTTTTTCAGCGCATGACTTTCCGTATTTCTCCTGGGTCAACAGTGCGGCCTAGTAAAACACTGCACCGTTGACTATGTAATGATGGCAGAAAGTCAGTCTGCTGACTTAACTATACGCCCCGAGGCGTAGAGTTTAGTCAGCGCACTGCCCTCCTGACACCGTACATAATCAACGCGCGCTAAATTTTTTTCTAGATCACCGCCCCTAGTGCGCTAAATATTATCTAGTGCACCAATGTCAGTGCGCTCCATAAAAAGACACACCGGGACCAGTGCGTGACTATTTTTTTGGCGCACCAAATATTTATTTATATTTCTAAATACATGTCTCATTTAATAAAAAAATTGTATTTAATATGTCAATCATTAAGAGACGTGAAAGAACACTGTTACCCTATGAAATAGGTAACCTGACCTCAAAACGGGAACTCTAGCCCAAAAAGTCTCAAAAAACATGAAAAAACACCCCAAAAACAAAAAGTGTGTCCAACTGGTTCAGTTCTTACTATGAGACCCATAACTTATCTTTTCAACCTTCAAATTACTGCTCCTCTGCTCATGGTGAAAATGGCTATTAAAGAGATGTTTTTACTCCACAGATGTTTCCTCTGTTTTACAGACCGGAATGGATAAGAATTGGATGCAGAACTCTGCTCACGGTTAAAATGGCTATTAAAAAAGATATTTTTACTCCACAGATACAGAACGGAATGGCTAAGAAGTGGCTGCGGAAAGAAATGATATGGAGTAGTTATGAAATGAGTATAATGCGGTGCGGGTTATTCACACGGATTAATGAGTTGAGAGTTATCAGGGAAGAAAAGACCACAGAGATATTTTGTGAGAAATTCAAAATCATCATTAAATACGTTGGCCTAGTGACGTGACTGATCAAATCACTTAAGTACTTAACCATTAAGTTTTAAATGATGATCGGATATGGCAAGATAGAAGGGATTTTGTCCAAATTTTTTATGATAGGTTTGATAGGCATGATCAACACAACTAATTAAAATAACCTTTTTGAATCATACATGACTTAACTATGCTAAACTTTCATGATCTGTTACTATAATAATTTCATAACTTTTACCTTTGCCTTTCCTTTGATTTTTTTTTCTTTTGGTTTTGATATGCCTTGTCCTCCTTTAAAAGTCATTGGTCTTCAGTCCTCATAACTCCTTTGATTTTTATTGTTGTCTTGGATATGCAGGATCAATTTGTTGCTCAATCAAGTGATTACTAGATAGTGCCTTCAGGATCTTTGGTTGCAGAATGTCTGGCTGGCTGCAGAATTTTTGACTAGCTGCAGAATGTATGACTAGCTGCAGAATGTCTGACTGATTGTAGAATGTACATGTAGAAGTCTTAAAACATGAAATGGAAAGGTTTGAAGCATGAATGGAATGTTTGTATGAAATGAGTTAAAAATGGATAATGAAGTATGGTGTAATGGAGTATGGGTGAAGTGAATAATGGAATGAAATGAATCTCAATTATGAAGTGGAGTGAAGTATGGAAAATGACTTGCAACTTATGATCTGTATTATTCAATTACAGAAAGAAATCACTCTTAAAAATCTGAGATGAAAAATGAGGTGGACCATGGAATGAAATGAATGAAGTATGGAGTGAAGTGGAGTATGGATGAATGGAATGAAATGAATCATAAGTGAAATATGGGTTTGCACTTATGATTTTGTAATAGCTGCTTGCAGAAAAAGAACAAATTTGAAAAGCTAAAGTGTCAGAAAGATTCTGATTTTCACTCTATGTTTTCTGTATAAACATGCTAATCAGTGATTAGTTTTCATGTTTATACTTTATTTTATATTTTATATTTATTTTATTTTTTATTTTATGCTTTTGAATTCAGAAAATTCAACTAAGTTGATGAAGAAGAAAAATTCTTCTTCATTAAATTCACATCATTGTTTTCCTGAAATCTCTTGACAAATTCTTCTCTTGAAAGTGGCTTGTGATACAGCTTCAATCTATGACCATTTGCAAGAAAAGTGACCTTCTCTTCATCTATTGTCCTGATTTTTATTGCTCCATTGTCAAAAATTCTTATAATTTCATATGGCCCAAGCCAATATGTTTGGAATTTACCTTGAAAATCCTTGAACTTTGAATCAAACAAGAGAGCCCAGTCACCTTATTTGAACTTCTTTTCCTTGATGTACTTGTCATGCCATCTAGTCCTTTGTTGTTGGACTATACTTGTTTTCTGAACTGCATCTTGTCTGATCTCATCCAATTCATTAATATTCTCCAATCTGTGCTTTTGTGCCTCTGTTAGATCCAGTCCTAGCTGAACTGCCATTTTGAAAGTTCGAATCTAGAACTCTATGGGAAACAAAACTTGCTTTCCATAAAAAATTTCATAAGGAGTATGGCCTGTTGTGCTCCTCCATGTAGTTCTATAGGCCCACAAGGCTTCAGGAAGCCTATCTTCCCAATCTCTTCTATGAAAATGAACAGTATTCGTTAGGATCCCTTCAATGACCTTATTAGTAGATTCCACTTGACCATTTGCTTGTGGATGATATGGAGTAGATTTTCTGTGTCTAATTTTGTACCTCTCCATCATTTGTTCCACTAGCTTTGATGTAAATTGAGCTCCTTGATCTGTAACAATTTCCCTTGGGACACCAAAATGAGTAAAAATATCCTCAAAAAGAAAATTAACTACAGATGCTTCAGTAGCAGAAAGTAATGGCTTGGCCTCTACCCATTTGGTAACATAATCAGTGCAAACTAATATATATTTCTTTTGTCTCGATGGAGGACTAATAGGTCCTACAAAATCTAAAGCCCATTTTTCAAAAGGTTCAATATGTACCTGAGGCTGCAATGGCATCTCACCTGAAGGAGAAGGTTTCCCTACCCTTTGGCAACTGTCACACCTTCTGACATACTCTTTAGCATCTTTAAAAAGGGATGGCCAATAATATCCTAAATGAAGGATCTTATAAGTTGTTCTTTTATCAGCAAAGTGTCCGCCACAAGGTTCATCATGACATGCCTTGAGGATCTCAGGCATCTCATCTTCCCGAACACATCTCCTAATGATAAAATATGGACCTGTTTTGTATAACTCATTAGCAACCCATGAATATTTTGCACTGTCATAAATGATCTTTATTTTGTCTCTTACATTCATTATTGAAGGAAATTTCCCTGAAACTAAATAATTAGCAATGTTAGCAAACCAAGGAGTTTGAGTAGAAATTGCAAAAAGATATTCATCAGGGAATTGATCTTCAACTGGAGTATTGTCTTTGATGTTTTGGAGTCTAGATAGGAAATCAGCTACTGTGTTTTGTTTTCCAGGCCTATCTAGAATGGTAATGTTGAATTCTTGTAAAATCAATAACCATCTTATGACTCTGCCATTAGTAATTGATTTGTTCATTAGGTATCTAATTGCAGAATGATCTGTGTGAACAAAAGTTTCATAGCATGTTATATAGTGTCTGAATTTGTTTATGGCATGAACAACAACTAAAAACTCTTTTTCAGTTACAGTATAGTTTAACTCTGAAGGAGTCAAATTTTTACTGGTATAGTAGATGGCATAAGGAATCAAGTCTTTTTGTCCCAATACTGCTCCTAGAGTTGTATCTGAGGCATCTATTGAAATATGAAAAAGTAACTTCCAGTTAGGTCCCCTTAAAATAGGTGCTTCAGAGATTTTTGTTTTCAGGGTCTCAAAGGCTAACTGGCAATCATGATTCCACTTGAATTCACAGTCCTTGGTAAGTAATTTGAAAAGTGGAGATGCTATCTTGGTGAAGTTTTCTATAAACCTTCGATAATATCCTGTAAATCCTAGAAAACTCCTAACATCTTTTTGATAACTTGGAATAGATAAGTTAGAGATGACTTCAACTTTTGACTCATCAACTCTAATCCCATCACCTGAAATGTGATGTCCTAAAACAATTCCTTCAGTAAACATCATAAAACACTTCTCATGACTAAGTGAAAGATTTGCTTCTTTACATCTCTTTAAAATTTTTTCCAAGTTTGTTAAGGCTTCTTCAAATGTGTTTCCATAAACTGTGAAATCATCCATATATACCTCTACACAATCATGTATTAGATCTGAAAAGATTCCTAGTACTGCCCTTTGAAATGTTGCGGGTGCATTGCATAGTCCAAATGGAAATACTCGGTAAGCATAGGTACCCCAAGGACAGGTAAATGTGGTTTTGTCTTGATCTTCAAGTGCTACCTGAATTTGGTTATAACCACTAAACCCATCTAAAAATGAGAAGTACTTTTTGCCAGCTAATGTATCTAACACCTGATCTATGAAAGGTAGGGGAAAATGATCTTTAAGAGTAGCTTTGTTTAATTCCCGGTAGTCAATACATACTCTCCATTTACCATTTTTCTTTGGCACAATTACCAAAGGAGAAACCCACTGACTATCTGAAATGGGATAGATAAAGTTAACATTTAACAATTTCTGCAATTATTCCTTAACAATCTCCCTAAGATTTGGATTCATCCGTCTTTGAGGTTGTCTAATTGGTTTACAATTTTCCTCTATATAGATGTGATGAGTGCAAGTCTTGGGGCTTATCCCTTTCATATCAGTGTACTCCCATGCATATGCAGAAGAATGTCTCTGTAATATCTTGACTAACTCTTCTTGTTGATATTTCTCTAGGTTCTTGTTTATGTTTAAAGTTTTGCCTGGAAATATCTCAATTGTAGAGCTGCCAAATTTATCCATGGAGTAAAGAGACATCTGTCTTGATGATAAAAACTCAATGTTGGATTCTTCTTGAAATTGTTCATGTTTGTATTCCGAAGAGGATTCAAATTTTTCTAAGGTATTTAGAATCTAGCTATCTTCACTAATTTCTAAAATTGTGAAGAGAGGTTGTAAGTCTTCTTCATCCTCTATCCATTGAGTATCATCTAATTCTGTAATTGTTTTTTCTGGAGGATACAAGGTAAATTTCTTGGTTGAACTACCATCAGAGATGTACATATCACCGGATCTACAACTAATGAAAGCATCAGCTGTAGCTAACCAAGGTCTTCCTAATATAACAGGATGCCCCCCTAGATTATTCTTAGGAGTTAGGATCATAAAATCCACAAGATATTCCCAAGAATCTAGGGACATTGGAATGTCTTCTATTACCCCATAAGGTTTGATCACAAATCTGTCTGCTAATTGTAATAATGTGGGTGTAAAAAGAAGATTAGGAAGATTCAGTTTATCCATGATTTGTCTACTCATGATATTGATTGCTGCTCCTAAATCAATAAGTGTGTTTTGGATCTCAATTCCATTGATGTGAATTTTAACAACTGGATTTCCTAGGTCTAGATACTTTGGAATAGCCATCTTACCCATCATGATATCTGCTATTTTTCCTGCCAGTTGAATTTTCTTTATCTCTCTTATTCTTTTTCTAGTTTTCTTCATGCTCAACTCCTTTATTGTCTTTGCTAAGATTGGAATTTCCTTGATGGCTTGTAATAATGGGATCTTAATACAAACATTTCTCAGCTCATCTAGGAAATCATAATTAGGCACCATAATTTGTTTCTCTACACCCCTATCAATTTGTAATCTTTCTGGAAAAGGAGGTGTAGAAGTGGATGTTGATGGTTGCTCTAATATAGGAGTTGAAATTATTGGTTCTTTTTGTTTTGATTTTTCAATGTTTGAGTCTTGGAAAGTTGTGTTCTCTTCAAGACTTTTATTTACCCATAGAGAATCTTCCTCAGAATTTTCTTGCTCTTGTATGATTACAGAAGGTTTCCTCTTTTCAAGTATTCTTCCAGACCTAAGTTGAACATCACTAAGGTCTAAAGGAGTGATCAAATAAGTTGGAAAATGTTGGCCTTCTATCATGTATGTGTTCTGAGGATTTTTATTGTTGGGGTTTGGTATGGGTTGGGCAGGCAACTGATTTGTTTTCTGAGGAAATGGTAATGGAAGTGGTTGATTTTGATGTTGTAGATTTTGAGAATTTTGTTGAGGATTTTGTTGAGGAGGGAAATGTGGATATGGTGGATAGGATGGTGGATATTGGTAATATTGAGAGTATCTTCCATAGGGATTTTGTGCTCCTTGCGCCCAAGTTTGTGATTGATTTTGAAATTGGGGCCAAGGTTGCTACCAAGAATTCCAATTTGGTGGGGGCTGATTATACAACTGATCATGAAATCCTTGTGTTTGAGGTCCTTGCCAAGGCCTCCTGGAGACAAAATTGAGAGATTATGTGGAACTTGTAGAGTTTCTTCTTTAAAGACAGCTTTAAGACCAAGAAGTGAAGGACAACTCTTGGTCTCATGTTTTTCTGAACAAATTACACTAGTCTCCACAACTTTTTCATCCAAAGGGCACTCTCTCAAGGCATGTTTCTTTCTACATTTGGGACAAAAGATTGCTAAGGCATCAGATTCAGTTTTTTTCTTGTTTTGTAACTTAAGGGTGTCTATTTGTTCACTAAGACTCCCCAAGATATCAGATTTGAATTCATCAAGCATATGTCCTATTTCTGCTCTACTTACTGTCCCAGAAGCAGACTTACTTGCCCTTGCAAGAGCAGGGTCTCTTGGTCCTTTTACAGTTTTAGATTTCCCTCTTGAAAGGTTGATACATAATTAAGCTATTTCAGGTAATGTAAGCTGAGATATATCCCCTTTTCCCATCATGTTAAGGATACCTAACCATTCATCCCTAATTTTCTTCAACAAGAGAGCTTTCAAGGTATCTTGGTCTAGGTTTTCCATTTTTGCTCTTTTGATGTTGTAGTTAAATCTCTCCAACAAATCTTCCAAATTTTCATCCTCTTTTTGTAGCATTTTAAAAACTTCCTCCTTATGGTTGACGGGCATACAGTAATCCAAATACCTCTCTAGAAATGCTTGTTTCATGTCTTCCCATGTCCTAATAGAACTGTTGATCAAACTCATAAACCACTTCAATGCTGCTCCTTTCAATGCTGAAGGAAATAGTTTAAGTTTTTGAGCATCTTGTAAGTAGTCATAGGTTCTACATAGGACTTCAAATTCAAATAGGAAGGTTTCAGGATCTTCAGTTTTAAGTCCATAAAAGTTTGGAAGGACAGAGGGTGAAATTTTTTTCATAGTTGTATTAGTTTCTTCATCTACTATAGGAAACCCAAAAGAGCTTCCCATTTCTCTTCTACCTCTTCCTCTGCCTCCTTCTTCTTCTGCACCTCTACCTCTTTCTCCTCTACCTCTACCTCTACCCCCTCCAAATAGTGTGTTTTCTCCATTAAAAACTCCTCCTCCCCCTTCTTCTGCCATAGTTGATTCTTCTGTGGAAGTTGAAAGGTTTAAGTCCCTAGCAGGGGTTCCTGAATCTTCTTCCAAGACAGGTTCAGTGGGCAAGGTGGAAGGTCTTTCTGATGGAATATCTGATCTTAATTCCTCTAGAAGTCTAGGATCAGTAAAGGATGGAATGTGGGTTTGAGTTGGAGGTGTACTGGCTCTTGGTCTTGGTGAAACAAGTAGTGTTCTAGGAATCAAGCTTCTGCTTCTTATGAATCTACCCCTTGATTCTCTTTCTCTACGCATGTCAATGTTTTTGGGAGGTAAGAAACAAGGCTACCTAGCTACACTTCCCTGGAAATGGTGCCAAAATGTTGTGCTCAACTTAGTGTTCCTAAATTGAGGTCATAAATTATCAACCAGGGTCAGTAAACTGCTGAAGTGTGGTGCACTATATGTGCCTAGGTATCTGTTTCTCACTACGTTGTGTTTAGTGTTTTTATGATGTTTTTGGTTTTGTGGTTTTATGTTAAGAAGGAAAAGAACTAAATGTTGAAAAAGAACAGTTGTTGGTCACACTAAAAACATAGCAAAACCTATACTAAAGAACAGAAAATGCAAAGTTTGATAATGACTCATAGCAAGAAAATAAATCACAACATGAACTCAATAACTCATAACATAAAATCATCCAATTCATTCATTAGAAATATGTTGGAATAGCTTGAGAAAAGGACAAGTTTAGTACAAATTAGGTTCTCCTAAGTAAACAACCATCTTTACAATATTACAAAGAATCTCATCCATGGCTAACAGTTTATTGGAACACAATTGGAAAAAAGACTATTTGTAACACAATAAGATTTCTACTTTGAATTAACTTGTCATGCTAAGATCAATTCATTCTGCAGCTCAACTTGTCACCACTAAACCTTATTCGAAAGTTAGAGATTTTCTAAAATAGTTTTTGGAAAGAAAGGCTTAATTGTGAAATTGCAAAGGATTGCAGAACAATCAAGGCCTTAAACTGATATCACTAATTCATTTCTGTTCATATGATGATGCATTAATAGAAAGTCAGAACAAGATTAGTTTGTAAACAATGAAGGCCGTGAAGTCTAATTTTGACAGTTAATACAACTTAAAGAACAATGGATAACACTGAACTAGAATGCAATTGATCAAGCTTAAAACACAGTGATCACAACTAAACTAGAATGCTTTTATCCTAACTTTGAAATACAGTGATTTGGAACTGAACTAGAATGTCACTAATCTAACTTAAAGTACAGTGAACTGAGTTATACTAGAGTTCCATTATCAAACTTAAAACATAGTGACAGAATTAAACTAAAGTGACATCTACCTCTGGAGTACTACAACTAGACTAAAGATGCAACTAATCACTAAAATGTCTCAGCTTTGTCTCATTCGGAATTAGTGGTATTTTGGAATAACTTATGGAACAGGACTGGCTGCAACATGTTATGTAAATGAGCATGAAAGCATACAATTCAACAAAACACAACAAAGCTCTAAAACACCACAGCTATGTCTCATCTAGAATTAGTGATATTTTGGAAGAGTTTATAAGATCACGACTAGCTGTAACAACTGATGTAATTGAGCACAAAATTATAAAGTTTAGAGAAATGCAACTAACTCCTAAATACTACAGTTATATCCCATCCAATGTGAGTGATATTTTGGAAAATTTTGTAAGGATAAGACTAACTGTGGCATCCGCTGCAAGTAAGTATAAAAACACAAAGTTCAGAAAATTAATTAAACTAAGAATGAAACAAGGCTAAGTTACTTATCTAAACCATATGAACAAAGCTTCTCAGGTAGCAGGGGCCCTCTACCACCGGATTAGCATGCAAATCTACTCAATATTGACTCAGCTCTTGCAATAAAGTGATGCTTCTTTCATTAAAGGAGAAATTCTTCAAAACAGAGTATTTACGGTCTTCTGAGATCTAGCAATAAAACATAAATCTAGCTAAGTTGTTTCTCGGTCTCCCGAGCCATACTTATAACAAAATTACATAACTGTATTTGAGATAAAACAAGAGTAATTGTCTTTCCAAGCTAAAATCAAACTAGGACTTTGGTGGTGGCCTTGTTCTATGATTAAGGACATCTGTATAGTCCTTGTCCTATTAGAAGTCTGTCACTTAGTTTTGGTTTCCCACGTGCATAACCGCCTGTAGACTCGAGCTCAGACTTCGTGGAGAGCAAGAAATGATGGGGGAGTGATGTGGAATACGACCATATGCATTTTTCCTTGAGGTGACACCTGGAACCTGCGTGAACATGAAGATAGCTGCGGAATAGGCGACTGGCTACAGAATGAGGCGTGTTACGTAACGGTCAGTCTCATTGCTACGATAAAAAAATCTTTAAAACATAGCAAGTTAGTCATTATATACATTCTTAAAGTAATCCTAATCCAATCCTATTGATCATTTAAACTTGTAATTGATGAGGGACAAGGAAAATGAAGTGAAATGTGTGGAAAAGGACATCTTTGGGGCTCTTAACTCAACAAGAACAAGGTTCTAATGGTACTTAAATCAAATTTGTGCTTTGACCTTTGTAAGATATACATGAATCTTTCTAAGTAGTCCTCTAGAGTTTCATCATAATTTTGCACAATAGTAAAGATTTCACCTTGAATGTCTCTGGTTTTAGAATATTCCTGATGTTTCGATAAGAACACTCTCTTCATATGCTCCCAGGAATATTTAGTGTTGCCTCCTAATCCCATAAACCAACGTAATTTGGCATCCTTGAGAGTGGCAGGAAACAAATTTAACTTCTGGGCTTCAGTTGAATAATCATAACTCCTACACAAAATATCAAACTCAAATAGAAAATATTCTGGTCTTCATGCACTTTACCGTAAAAATGAGGAAGAGCTGATTGTGGAATATTATTCATTTGTACAATGGTATCAGGATCCACAATTGGAAATCCAAAAGTGGATTGTTCCTCATTTACTTGGTTTTTTCTAGTCCCTTATGCATGGTCTTCATGATCTACCATTGTATTTCCTTCACGAAAACCACTCTCAATAGGTTGAGAAGGCTGAATATGGATTTTGATAGTCTCCTTCTTCCCCTTTATGTGTTGAGTCACACCTGGACTGTTGCTGCCAAAGTCAAAGTAGACTGTTCCTGCGTGATGATTCTGGGTTTGTTTGGACTTCCTGCCTGTAATAGAAGGCCCAATGTGAGAATTAATTTCATATTTACCAGTATTTCCTATCCCTTTGTTGGCTTCGGACCCTTACCTATTTTAGGCATTCATTTCAAAAAAATGACAAAACAAATATTTCAATAAAATGTTGCAAACTCAAAAGAAAAACTCAACACCTATAAATTCCTTCAATCAATAAAACACATTGAACATTGGAAGCACACTGCAGAAAAAATAATAGCAGACTTACCCCTATTGCAGAAAAAAAACAGAAAAGTCTTACCAATTCAAATCGCCTCCCCGGCAACAGCGCCAAAATGTTGGGTGCAAGAATTGCACTTAAGCAAACTCCTTAACACTTAATTGTCAACCCAGGGGTTCATAAACTTAGAGAGGAAGCACGAGAAGTGGTATGAACTTTTCCTATTTTATATTCCTACTTCTTAATCGAAATCTTGTAGAATCAAATAAAAATTCCAAAGGCAATTAACACCAAAGCAGTTCTAATGGTGGAATGTAAAAGAATGCATTTGCGGAAGAATCAAATAAAGGAACATTCACACTACTTTTGATCAATCTTAACTGCTAAATGAAAGCCTATGTTTATCTCCAGTAGAGGAACTTGGCTATTTCAACAAGTGAGCCCTTAAGATAGCCTTCCTTCTAATAATTTTCCTTCTCATACAGGTCGTTCTTGCAATACTCCAATCTGCTTGCACTAGTGCAGGCACAGAACTCTGTGTGAAAAGTATACTTTGTACTTTTACTGAAGACTTATGTCTTCATGTAGGGGCTCAAAGCCAAAATATTTAGAGCGCTCTGTTCCTATAAAAAGAAATTGGTTCTTGTAATAGAGCGGATCTTCCTACACTATGTTATCGATTTCGAGAAAATAAAGAAGTGTGTAAACTATAAAATAAATTGTGAATGTAAGCATACTTTGAAAATCACTTACACACGAAAGTAAATGATTTTAATTAACTAAACCTTGGAAAATGTAAATAAACAACTGAAATAAGAACAGGCTTTGAAAACTTAAAGCAAATCAATCTTCTGTCAAAGGTACCTTGCATGAAATCAGATCCTAATTTAGAAAATAAAGTTCACTATGATAACTTAAATCCCTTTCAATCCTTTTCCTAGAAACTATAAAGTGCAGAAATAAATCAAGACTATGCAACAACATTTTCGTGCATTTTATGAAGTCATCTTTAATCATTTTAGGAATTTCAATTTGAATATCGGAGACACTTCCTTTCGATGTCAACACTGTTTGAAAAAATGAATTAAATTGCGTAAAGGAAAAGAGAGAAATGTTTATTGTAAAATGAACTATGTAAAAACGCAGTACATAAACCAATGTGCACTGGCACAAGATCAGACTTCCTGCTCGATCCAAGCGAAAGCAATCTTGAAAAGGAAATTGCATAAATAAATGAACTAAAATTAACTTGCACACAAATGGATCCATTCACACCTTAATAGACGTTTAAATTCATGTGCAAGAAAAATAACTTAACTCAACCCACACTTCTACAATTAACTAATTTAACACACCTTTCAATCAACAAAAATGAAAGGGGTAAATGAGCAGGGTTAGCTGGGCCCTAGCCAACCAGCTCATTTCCCTGTTAAGAAATGGGACTCTTAAATACCTAAATAAAGGCATCAACTAGAAATTTAAACGCAGGATGAATGAAACATGACAAAGGCTCCTTATATTAATTCAATTTATTAAATAACATAATAGATCCAAGTCTAGCCCAGAACTTGGGCGACAAAAAAATTACAAGATTTATCACCAGAATTTATATCAACTTCTATCGCTAACCTATTCCTACCTACGGATTACATTATATACATTCCTCGGCTCATGGCCATAACAAATCTACACAGTCATTTCCCAAATCAGGCCTCTCAGTTGAACTGTCTACCAAACGAATTTACAAAATTAAGCCTTTAAGCTATATCAAGATGTGAACAAAACGTTGGCCATTGATCATATCTTCAACATAATCTTTGACAATCCTCTGCTTCAATTCGATCTCTGGATATCTGCAACTAATCTGAGAGACGTGGAAAGGTGCCCTCGTGACGTGAATGAACGGCTACAGAAATCCCAGGACAGGTGTTTGCCGACAGAGGTGCAGGAAGGTTCCTGCACTAGATCAAGCTACATTACGATTGATGCCTTAACCTTATCAAATACTTATAGGAAGTAAACATAAGTTACAAGAAATTTACTAAAGGAACGAAATATATTAAAAATAATTAATTAAACGCCTAATAATTCCTAAACATGAATAATGAAGTGTTTGTGGAAATAGGTAGATTTTCTTGGACTAGTGAAAGATAAAAGTGGTTTAAGGATATGAAACAGAGGTAGAATTTTGGAGTTTTATGATGGGAAAAGGGTGAAAAATAGGAAATTTTGGGACACCAACAGTAATTCCCTTTACAAGTTCTTTCCTTAGAAATGTTAACTCTAGGGTTTAGGATGTATTTCTAGTTAGCATGAACAGAGTGAGGATTTTAACGGCATGTATCCTTTGTGCTTGGTATGACACATCCAGATGAGTTTGATTTGAATGCAGATTGTGTAAATTAAGGTGGTAAATATTTTACAATCACATAATTCTTGCAGTGCATGAACCAAATTAATTAGTACAGGAATGATTTGTTTGAATTTGTTATGGAAGCTTGTGTTTTGAAGATATTTATTTCTTTTCTAGTTTGATTAGAAGTCTATATCAATAAGGTAGCCAGTACAATTGAAATTTACAACAAGAAATAGTGAAATTGGCATCCAAAAACAACACACACATTGGTGTGGGATCACAGGTCACACAGTGATGGATCCTAGCGACACGTTATTGTGCAACCAATTTTTAAATAAATTGGAAAATTAATTGTATTATTATCTCATAAAAATTTGTAATAGTTAACTAACTTTGATAGACTTATTTAGCTCAAGAATTTTGAGTTGAGGGTTAAAGGATAGGCATGTAGAATGATTCTATTATTAACAGCGTCTAGTTGCAGTTGTAGCACTAGTGTAGTGTGAGTGGGATCAGTTAACTCACATTAATTTAGTTAAAATCAGTTTAACTAGTTCTAACTGTTTAATGAGATAGTGGAAGATCAAGTGAATTAAAATAGATTTAATTCACTAGTAGTGATCTACCAAGTAACGGACGATTCACTATTTATAGTTTCATGCATGCTAATTCTAGTGGAGACATAGTTGAGACAAAGGTTCAAGGCAAGTAAACTATCCTTTGTATTTTTAGAAAACTCCCCAGATGTAGTTACAAAACCACAGGAAGCCCATGATGAATTGCGAAATCAAGGAAGGTGGAATTTCCTATTTAATAGGGGTTTAATTCTTTATGGATTGTGTAAGCAGGGTAGGTTGAGGGTAGGTTGATAATTGGCTATGTTTTTGTCCAATTTTTCCTAGATCAGTGTGAAGAAATTGGTAGAGTCTATGAGGTTGTGGTGACCACAAATACATTGTATTGTTTCATGAGTCCTTAGTTTATTATACAATAAATATGGAGGGGTTTTGAGCAGTTGCTTTCCCCGGGAATATCTGATGTTGTGTATTGATTTGCTTCTTTCTCTTACTTGCATGTGATTGAGCGATCAAAATTTATATTCCGCAAATATTGTAGAAGGATTCAGTATCTTGTTTTAGTACATTACATCATCGGATTGAGGCCATTGATATATTTTCTACATGGTATTATAGTTGTGTTAGATATTTTATACATTGTATTAGAGCGCCACGAATCACAATAGTGGAAAATAAATTGATTTTGTGTTGAACATTATTCAAATTTACAGATTCTTTCTTTGGAGCTATAAGCGGATCAAGATGTCTTTAAATGGCTTGAGACTCAAATATACACTCGAGGGCAGTTAAAATTATAATGCATGGAAGGACAGGATAGAGGTATTTTTGGAGGACATGGTTTGAAGGAATTCATAGATAATGATATTCCACAACCCACAATATAAAATGCCCAACTTCTTGATCCATGGCAGAAGAAGGTAGCAAAGGTGAGGAGGATCTTGTTAGAGCGAGTTCAAGATCATATTGTCTCGAGTCTCCATGGAAAGGAAACTCCATATGCTATGCGGAATTACTTGCTAGATCTATTTCAAAGCAGCAGTGACCACAAAAAATTGACACTCAAGGACAAGCCTGGGAAAATAAAAATGGAGAAAGGCGATACAATCTAGAAATACTTGACCAAGTTCACTCAATTTCGATATGAGCTTGGAAGTGTTGGGATTACTGTATCAAATGATGACTTGGTGAGCCTAGCACTTCTAGGCCTTACCAAGAGTTGGCATATGTTGAGCCTTGTAATAGGTATGTATTTACTCTTGATTACTATCCTTTTTCCTCTTCCTTATCCATCTTGTGCCATGATATGATAATATAATGAAAGTATTTTGATGAAGAATGAATGAAAAATGATTCTGATACGATTTAACCGTCCAAACTAATTCTTGTTGCCTTTTATGTTGAAAATAACAGATGGAACAACAACTGCTCCCAAGAACGAACAGCAGGACCTAATCACAGGAAATAAGACGTGTTAAATGCGGTCGAATCGGAAGAAAAATCAGTAAGTATTATCGCAAGAACAAACAAAATTTCCGAGGATGGAATTTTTTCATGGATCCCTCAAGATCCCCTGATCCTGAGGGATCACATTTATCTTTCCTTTTAGCTATAAAGGGACAGGGAGAGCTAGTTCTCGGGAGTCATGTATCTTTCCCTTCTGGATAATTTGTAATTATAATTCACATAACGTAGTTCTAAACAATGAGATTGTATTGTGATGTCAATTGACTGTGATGATTAATATATAATTCGCGTTTTTTTTCATTCAAATATTCTAGAGTAGTTAAGCAGTATTCGCCGGTGGCTAAGGGCCCAGTCTCCGGTGGATCTCACTGTTGTTCCATGTGTTATACTTTTCCCTTTATTGCAAGTGTATTCTGCATTTTAGCTTTGCAGTTGAAGTACTTTTGATAATTCGGATTTCTGATATTTATTCCCTTGAATACACATTTCCAATTTATTTCCTTAAGGAATTAGTTGCTAGTTAAAAGAACTGGTTTTGATTACTTAAAGCATAGAAATATATTTCCAATACTTTCCTTCTATTCAATACTTCAAATCCAATTGAAAGAACTTGGTTAATGCTTCAGTGCTCTCAGTTGATTGTCATTGGAATTAGTTGAATTAAGAATGAATCACAGTTTTGGGTTATAATGCTTAGATGAATCACTTTCTTTAAAGCTTTAAGATTTATGATTGCATCTATATGAAACGATTGATTTCAGCATTACTCTTTGTATGTATATCTTGCACATATTGTGTACATGCTTGAGATAAAAGGACTTACCCAGGTTGATAATTAATGTGAGTAGCACCCAACATTTTGGCGTTGTTGCTGGGGAGCATGTTGCCACTCTGTAAAGAGTAATGTATGATTGATGTTTTTTCTTCTAAGGGAGAATTGGGTATTAAAAAAAAAAGGTAAGAACCTGCGTAGTGAACGAGTAAAATGCTCGCTCATCCGCCCGCTTTCTTGCAAAATTGCATAGGAGTTTAAAGTAGGAATGAATGTTTGTATTTCTGCATGAATGACTTAGAAGGAAAGACCTGAAAAAACCAAAATTCCCCCTTCTAAACTTGAAAAATCTAAGGACCGGTGAACCTTGGACGATCAAATTTTATCGACAAAATCTTAAGAAAAGCTGAGTCTCAGTCATTAGTAGGACCCCAAATTGTTGCTGCCATACATCCTACTGACTTCCTTCAAGCCGCAGGATCACCATCTATAGTTAAAGTTGAGATTCACAGTAAGACTGAAGGGATTGAGCAGAGTTTTCAAGATACTAAGAATTCACAAACTCGCCCTTCACAAGAAGGAAATTCTTGCAACCTCCATGAAGGAGAAGGAGAAACGGGAAATCTTGAAATTAAATTATCAAAACCTAGATCTCCTGAAGTAGTGACTGAGCAGAGGACACCCAGTATTCCAGATAAAGGTAGTGCTGCTAGAACCATTCCAGCCTCTTGTGTACATCTTAGGAATAACTCTCCAGCTTCGGAGACCCTAAATAATATTGGCATATTTTTGACCAAATCGCTAATAACTAGCAACCTCAAACTTCTACATTGCAATACCCTATTGTTGACACAACTTTCAATGCCCCCATGAAGGCTATCCCATTACAGAACATTCCTACCTTTCATGGGCTAACTTTAGAAGACCTTGATGCATTCATTTTCGAATTTGATGTCTTATGCAGGGGTTATGACTACACCACTGACCCCCAGAAGCTGAAGCTATTCCCCTCTACTCTGAAGGGAGCAGCTCTGCATTGGTTCATGGGACTCGGTGGAGGCACCATGAATGATTGGGACCAAATGAAAACATATTTCCTTAAAAAATACCAAGATTATTGCTGAACTAGAGAACTAAAAGATGAAATCTTTCAAATGGTAGCTAAGCCTAGCGAGACTCTGGAAGAATTTGTAGGGCGTTTCCAATATAATCTGCAAATATCTCCTTACACAAATCTGCCTGATAATGTTCTAAAAACCTCAATGATCAAAGGTCTGAAATACCAATGGGTAGAGACACTAAATATAATGGGTAAGGGTGACATTTATCAAGAAAACTATAACAATATTATAGATTTTTGCATCAAGTGTTCCAGGGGCAGTACAAGGCTGAAACCAGTCAAACACGATGCAAGCCCCAGAGATAGCAAAGCCTCAGGAAAAAGCATTACACGAAGCAAAATCGGCAATTTGTTGGAGGATTTCAAGACTGATATCTTGGGGACCCTGACGAAAAAATTGGATTTCATGCAAGTTAAGCAAAAGAAGGCTATATCATAACAGAACTTGGCTATTTTCTACCCCTGTTGCAGACAAAAGCACAGTCATAAAGAATGCCCCCTAGATACGATACGAACATGTTCCATATGCACTAAAGAGCACGCCACAGAAAGTTTCCCATCACTCCCAGGATTAAAAGAAATCTTCAAGGAAGTGGAAGAAGAAGTGGAACAAGTATATCTATTGAACCAACGTCATCAATGGAAAGCACGTAAGACAGGTATGCATACCAATCCATCTTCGTTCTTTCCTCCCTCGCAATATAATTCACAGCAATATTCAGGGGCAGCATGGCAGAATCAACCACCTTTTTTGCCACCTCAAGCATTTTTTATGCCACCATGGCCCAATCAATCAAATCCAAATAATAATAATTGGTCAAATTCCCCTTACCCGCCACCATTCTGGCAGAACAACCCGTATTCCTCCCAATGGTCCCCTTCCACCTCACAAAATCAGAAATGGAAATCAAATTGGAAAATATCTACAAACTAGCCTATGGGGACAGTTCTTCTACCTCAACCAACTTTACCAGCACCTTACATATTGTAGCAGAATCCTCAATCTAATATACGACCGCAACTTCTAGCTCAACCCAAGCTTGACTATTATGAAAACCAGGAAGCAACCTGCAACATACTTAACAGAAAATATTTGGTCACCATTGACTGTGGTAGATGCCATTGAATTCAAAAACCAAACTGAATACGATGTCATTAATAATTTTATCAATCATCCTACCACGGTATCAAGTTCGAAATTCCACATGATTAAAGCAGTCCTTGACAATGAAATCGAAGAAGATCCCCTAAGAGATATCAATGACCAAACAATACCAACAACCACTATTTATAATATCAAACCTATCGAAATTGAGCCAGGGAAGATCCTGAACATTAATAGTAATCTGAGTGATGACCAGCAACAGAAACTTATTCAAGTCCTTAGGAAAAATAAAGGGGCTTTCGCTTGGGATTACTCAGATATGAAAGGGATTGACCCTCAACTATGCATGCATCACATCTACACTAAAAATGATGCAAGAACCATTCAACAACCTCAGCATAGATTAAATCCTCACCTAAAATATATTGTTAAAGAAGAACTTCAAAAACTGTTGGATGTGAATTTTATCTATCCTATATCTGACAGTAAATGGGTTTCTCCATTAGTTGTGGTTCCAAAAAAGAATGGGAAATGGAAAATATGCACTGACTATAAAGAACTCAACAAGGAAACGCAAAAATACCATTTTCCCCTTCCATTTATTGATCAGATCCTAGATACACTGGCTGGGAATAATTTTTTTTCTTTCCTAGATGGCTTCAGTGGCTACAACCAAATTCAGATTGCCCCTGAAGACCAAGATAAGACTACCTTTACTTGTTCGTGGGGAACATTCGCTTACAGGGTATTACCTTTTGGATTGTGTAACACAGCTTCCACATTCCAAAGAACCATACTCAGTATTTTGCAAACTTGATAAATGAAGGATTGGAAGTATACATGGATGATTTCACACCCTATGGAGATGACTTTGAGCAAGCATTACAGACATTAGAAAAAGTTCTGGAATGATGTATTGCTACCAGCCTATTTTTAAGTCATGAAAAGTGCCATATGATGATGACAGAAGGCCTGATATTTGTTCATTACATTTCAGCAGCTGGAATTCAGGTAGATCCGGAAAAAATATAGGTAATTCTCTTACTAGCTACTCCCTGCACTCAAACATAGGTACGTAGTTTTCTGGGATTTGCTTGATATTATCGTAGATTTATCAAGAATTTTTTATATATTGCTGCACAATTATATGCCTTAATAGGAAACAGTGATTTCATATGGACTGACAAATGTGACACTACCTTTACAGATTTAAAACGGATAGTATCAACAGCACCAGTATTACGAGGCCCAACTTGGGATATACCATTCCAGATTTCATCAGATGCGTCAGACATAGCCATTGGAGCAGTTCTTGGCCAAGAAGAAGACAAGAAACCCTACGCTATATATTACATTAGCAAAAACTTAACCCCTGCTGAATTGAATTACACAGTAACAGAGAAGGAGTTTTTAGCTATTTTTTACGCTATTAACAAATTCAGACACTATATAACTGGATACCTTGTAATTTTGTATACAGATCACTCTGCTATCAATACTTAGCTAATAAACCCATTACGAATGGAAGAGTCACACTTTGGTTGCTACTTTTGCAGGAATTTGATATAACTATAAGGGATCAACCAGGGAAGGAAAACCTTGTGGTAGATTTCCTCTCCTGAGTGCCAAGAACAGATGACGCAATAGCAGTAGAGGATCAGTTTCCATATGAACCTCTGTTCGTTGTAGCCGTGAAAACGCCATGGTACACATATGTGGCAAATTATTTAGCAGTGGGAAAACTACCTAAAAATCTGACACCCGGAGAAAGGAAATCGATAGTGTTAGGGTTCCCATGTTTTGGGCAGATAGGCAAGACAAAAAGATGAGACAACATCAGAACTGCTTTGGGGCCCTAGGATCTAGCCCTCCTGGACCCGGAGAGGGATCTCTCCAATAAAACAAAGAATGATATATATCTTTGAAGCTCAAATGAGATGTTAGGCTAGGTATGAAGCACAAAGGTAGGTTTAAAATTATTTGGTTGGTTGGTTGCTGGGTTGGTCATGAGATCATAGACTGAGAAAGTAATGGAAAGAAAGGAGCAAAATAACAAGATGTTTCAGCAAAGGGGATAGGTGAGGAATGTGCCATCCATTTGGCTATGGAGTCATGAAAGGAGAATTACTTGCAAAAACTAGCCAAGGCTTTCAGAGGGCAAGTCATCTACACTAAAGGATCTTTAGATAGATGGTGGAATGGAACATTAAGGATTGAAAGTGAAAGAAGGAAAAACAACCCAATTTCTGTCTATAGATTAGGTCAGAGGTCATTTAACTCCAGACCTGCTTGGACATACTCAGAGGTAGCTTTCAATGGAGGGACAAAGGGGCAGCTTATAGATCGGACCAGAGGTCATTTAACTCCAGGTTAGCTTTAGCATGCTCCAAGGGAAAACAGAGATAATTTTAACAGAGCTAGGGTCTATAGATCAGAGAAGGACTTTGAACCTTCAATCCTTTGACACCAGCAAGAATATCCAAGCAGCAAACCTCTAATTCATACATCAGCTAGCAGCATATGGAACCACCACACTGGTTAAATTAGCTGAATTTACTCTTAGATAACACATACAGCAGAAAACATTAAGGAAAGGAGAGCAGAGACATAATGTACCTAACAAGGGTAAATCCTATGCCATATTTCTGATGCAAGCCAGCAGAAAATGAAACAGCATGAAAATGTAATAAAAAATGTTAGGAAAACATCACCAATAGTAATAGACCGAGATCCTGTGAAATTTGCTTGATTAATTGATGCAAAACCAGTCACACACTCTGAGCTCAATGGCTGTTATAGTCCATACTTCTCCTCCCAGCCTACTACATAACAACTACTCTGCTAATCCCTCCCAAGACTTCTCTTACAGTCAAAATTGAATCCCTCTAAATACAACGGCAGCAGCCGAACGACAACCCTTTACAATATGTTCTACAGGATTCTTATAGGAGAAAATAATAACAGGGGTAGGTGTAAACTTAAAAGCAACATTAAACTCTGAAGTAGCAAGAGGGCCGAGGCTCCATCTCCTTTTTAAATTTTGGGCATTAATCTCTGGTACTCCTTGGATGATGGGGTGGTATTCGTCAAGTTTCCATTTACTCCAGGTATGTCTCTGGTGTACTTGAACAAAATGCGGAACGATGATGCTAGGGTATTCCATACTATGTAACTAATGCACTGGCACCATAGGACTGTTGACAGGGCCGAAAATATCTCTAGAACACGTCATAGATTGAACACTGCACGGGAACTTTGTCCTTTCATGGGAACATTTTGCTGGTGTGGAAACCCTGATAGTATGGTTTTCTGTGCAATGGACCTTTTGAGCGATCCACGGGGTCTTTGATTCTGGTACTTTGCCTTTGAATAATTGAATTAAGGCTTATAATTTGCAATTACAGGCCTTAAACGCTCTATTTTTCCACTGATACTCTTTGCCGCTTTCTCGACTTCCTCTGACTGCGAAATCTGTGTCTTAATGGCGCCAGAGAGGTTTAGCAGAGCTTTAATTCTGTCCTTCGATGAAATTTATGTCGCAGACACCTTTCCGGACATTTCCCTGTAATATCAGGCTCTAAATTCAGCTTCTTCTGCGCATTGTACCACCACAATAGTGTATATGAATCATGGCGGTTTTTCACCGCCTATAACCCTGCAAAAACACGAAAACTTGTTAAGAAAACAATGCATGGAGAGGGTGGTATGGACGAATGTGACAATTGCAACGTGGCGTGGACGAGGATGATGACTGTAGAGGCTACTGTGGAGGCAAAACATGGCACAACGGAAAATGCATGGGAAAACGTCGAGGCAGACGTTTTAATGTAAGAACATTGAACTTTGACCTTGGAACGAATATATATAACAGGGGCGGGTGAATGTACGGTGGAGACACGTGGAGTGGTGACGTGGCAGGACCGGGAGATGGCGGGATAGTCAATAGTGGGGAAATCAAATCTGGACCGTCCGATTTCAAGAGGAGATCGACGGCTGAAGACGTGTCGGAGGGCAATGGACGGTGGGCCAGGGGTACAGTGGCCATGGATTATCGCATGATTAGCTTCATGGAGTGATCATCGTTAGATGGGGAGCCCCAGATTGGATGGTTGATATGAATATCGCTCTGTGTCCTGTGTCAAACGATAGCGCGTGATGAGTGGGCGGTTTTGAAACAGTGCCCCTGCCACACATCGCGCGATGAGTGGAATCGCTGGACCATCGGCAAATACCGCCTACCTCCAAAAGGTGGTGCGATAGAAACTGGTGGTTTATGAACAGTGACCGTGGGGCGTTTGTGGGGACCACTGGGCAGGTGAAAGGCTGACCGTCGATCTGCAGGTAAATGAACGATGAATGATGCGATCGGAGGAGTGAACGGGTTGAACGGTGGACGTGGTGGGGAAAAGCGACGATCGTCCAATCTATACAAATCAACGGTTCGAAATGCGCCCGACGCATATTCACGCTAAGTGCTTTCTGCCTTGGCGCCTGGTCTTGGCGCCCTGGTTACGTGGAGAAAAGGTCGCGGGGGCAGGCCTGAAAGGGGTTGAGACTTGTATTATGAATAATATGGCTTTTTGGGCCATTTTTAATGCATTTTAAGGCCAGGGAAAGGTAACGGTAGGGGAAAGAGGGGGAAATAATGCAAACCAGGGGTATTATGTATGGTTTAGAAGGGGTTTTTGGGAAATTTCAGAAGGATTAGGGGAGGGATTTTGGGGAGGAAAGGGGGACATTTAACAAAGGGAAAAAAGGGTTGAAAGGGATGTTTTGCAGGGATACAAAGGGTAAAATAAAGCCTTTAGGAGCACAATTTTTTGCAATCAGAGAGGCTTCATAATGGGAATCAGCAGAGGGGATTTCATCACAGGGAAAATGCACAGGAGACTTCAAGGATGATGTGTCTTCAAGGGAGATGCATTCATTGAAGGCTCAGAAACATTTTAGCCCCCTACTTTGCCTATCAAAAATTTACAGGGGGCTAACAATGGCTCCACATGGGGATGGCTTCTTCTTGAAGGAGTCAAGAATTCAGAAAGTATATCTTTGGTGTAGGCCAGATGCCTGGTACCTTGAGCCCTCTTTCTTCCTTGATTTTCAGTTGCCACAAATATGATAGATCAGCAGAAACATTCCCTATCAATCTACCTACCCAGACTACAATCCTAGCATTTTTCTTTTAGGGTGCATTTGGACTTGCAGACCCTTTACATCATTTATTTTTATGCACAGAAAATAAACCTATTCTAAATCTACCCTTATCACTCCATGAGACCAGATTAGACTATTGGTCTCATATTTTTCTCTACCTAATCTAATATCTGTTGGGATTAGACTATCCAGCAGATTTATTTCTCTACATTCTAAGACAGAAATTGAAAAACAGCCAAGCCAGGATTAGACTGTCTGGCTTGCTGGACTTTGCAGAAATTAAAACAACTAACTACATGCTCACAGACTGAGTTTTATTGAGCTTTTCCTAGTTACCCTACCCTAACTATAATAATTACAAAATCTAGCTTACAAACATTGTTTTCCAATGCAACCAGTCCATCAAATGATCCCATGACTGGTCTCTCTTGCTCAACTCCTTGAGCAGGCTGGATACGCAAGGCAGCACCCACTCTTTTTGTTCCATAACAGTAGCTACAAAAAAATTTCTTGCTGTCTGCAACATGCTGCTCAAAAAACCTTTGATCCTTCTGCAAATGTTTGCAGGAAATGTACATAAGGATCATGACATGATACCTTGTTATGAATATTTGGGAGGCAGGATTCAAACAGGATTTCTTCTTCTTCCACTGGATCAAGAAGAAAACTCTCTTGAGAGAGAGAATCTCCCTCATCTTCTAAACTGGAGGACTCATCGTATATTGGAGCCGAGTCCTCTTGGAGATCTGATATGTTCTGATCTGCTGTGCTGAGCTCCGTGAAAAGATCTATGCATTCTTGAGCAGTGGTTTGTTCCATTTCTTCCTCCCTTTCAAGATAAGGCTCGTTATTTTCATTTTTCTCAAGAATCTCTTCTTTGCTCTCCTCCTCATCTTCTGAAAGGAAGGACTGCTGACCTCCGATCTCATGACACTCATCACTGATGCTTTCATAACTTTCCCCATCGGTGTCATAGATAGGTTGACTAGTTTCACTGCTTCTCTAGAGTTGTTGGCCCTGGCTTTCCTCCCATGGGTCTACTGATAATGGTTCTGCAAGCTTAGCTTCTTTCTGGAAACAATCATCATCAAAAAGTTCATAACTAGGAAAGTCATAATCGTAAGCAACGTCACCAATCAGACCTGTTGGATTCTCAGCAGGTCTTTCTTCGTCCTAATCCTCAGAGGAGCTTTCTGGATCTGTATCATAAAACTCAGAAGATGACTAAGAAGGAGCATGTGTTCTATAAAATGTTTTTGAGGTGGACTGCTGGTTTAATATCTGATCAATCTCTTCTTTTGTCAAAAGAGGGATTTCCCTCTCATCATGGACAGAAGAACAACAGTCCTCTTTCTCTTGTATTAGTTGATTAGGAGGTTGGATGTTTTCTTGAGCCTCTTCTTCCACATAAGATTCTGCCTCTTCTATGTGGGCCCTTGTTTCCTCGAAGAAGAATTCCCTATTAGCCTTTGCTATTAGGTCCTGATATTCTTTATTCAGCATAGCACAAGACATAGGTAAGCGCTCAGGAAGTTCCTGATCACTTTCCTCTTTGTCCTCTATAGATTCTTGGGCATCATACATGTCTTGTTCATTATCTAGGTCCTGAGTTTGTTCTTGTTCTAGAAGGGGCATGGGCTGTTCCAAATAATCATCATTTGCATTCAGGTTAGCCATGTACATTTCCAGCACTTTACCAAACGTTTCTGTTAATTCACTTAATTGGTCATACAAAGCATTATACTTTGTATCCCTGTCCATGTCTGGATTGATGCTTATGCAAAGAAGGCTACTTCTTCTTCTCAACCAGTTCAGAGTTTTCTACCAGTGGATTCATTTGGTCTTTTGGGAGTTATGGAGTGTGGAGTTGCCAAGTGGATGTATATGAATGCTTGAAGCAGGGTGTTGTCCACCATCAGCAATTAAATGCCAATCTAACCAAAGATCTTGGGTCTTTTGAGTGCTTAAGAGTGTCTAAGATAAATGCACTCAGTTCCCCAGTGGAGTCACCATTATGTTGGGGTTCCCATGTTTTGGCCAGATTGGCAAGACCAAAAGATGAGACAACATCAGAACTGCTTTGGGGCCCTGGGATCTAGCCCTCATAGACTCGGAGAGGGATGTTTCCAATAAAAAAAATAATGATATATATCTTTGAAGCTCAAATGAGATGTTAGGCAAGGTATGAAGCACAAAGGTAGGTTTAAAATTATTTGGTTGGTTGGTTGCTGGGTTGGTCATGAGATCAATATAGACTGAGAAAGTAATGGAAATAAAGGAGCAAAATAGCAAGATGTTTCAGCAAAGTGGATAGGTTAGGAATGTGCCATCCATTGGGCTATGGAGTCATGAAAGGAGAATTACTTGCAACAACTAGCCAAGGCTTTCAGAGGGCAAGTCATCTAAACTAAAGGATCTTTAGTTAGATGGTGGAATGGAACATTAAGGATTGAAAGTGAAAGAAGGAAAAACAACCCAATTTCTGTCTATAGATCAGGTCAGAGGTCATTTAACTCCAGACCTGCTTGGACATACTCAGAGGCAGCTTTCAATGGAGGGACAAAGGGGCAGCATATAGATCGAACAAGAGGTCATTTAACTCCAGGTTAGCTTTAGCATGCTCCAAGGGAAAACAGAGATAAGTTTAACAGAGCCAGCGTCTGTAGATCAGAGAAGGACTTTGAACCTTCAGCAGCATATGGAACCGCTACACTGGTTAAATTAGCTGAATTTACTCTTAGATAACACATACAGCAGAAAAAATTAAGGCAAGGAGAGAAGAGACAAAAGGTACCTAACAAAGGTAAATCCTATGCCATATTTCTGATGCAAGCCAGCAGAAAATGAAACAGCATGAAAATGTAATAAATAGTGTTAGGAAAACATCCCCAATAGTAATAGACCGGGATCCTGTGAAATGTGCTTGATTAATTGATGCAAAACTAGTCACACACTCTGAGCTCAATGGATGTTACAGTCCAGACTTCTCCTCCCAGCCTACTACATAACAACTACTCTGCTAATCCCTCCCAAGACTGCTCTAACAGTCAAAACTGAATCCCTCTAACTACAACGGCAGCAACCGAACAACAACCCTTTACAATATGTTCTTCAGGATTCTTATAGGAGAAAAGAATAACAGGAGTAGGTGTAAACTTAAAAGCAGCATTAAACTTTGAAACAGCAGGAGGGCCGAGGCTCCATGTCCTTTTTAAATTCTGGGCATTAATCTCTGGTACTCCTTGGATGATGGGGTGGTCTTTGTCAGGTTTCCATTTACTCCAGGTATGTCTCTGGTGTACTTGAACAAAATGCGGAATGATGATGCTAGTGTCTGCCATACTGTGTAACTAATGCACTGGTAGCATAGGACTGTTATCAGGGCCGAAAATCTCTCTATAACACGGCATAGATTGAACACTGCATGGGAACTTTGTCCTTTTGTGGGAACATTCTGCTGGTGTGGAAACCTTGATAGTATGGTTTTATGTGCATTGGACCTTCTGAGCGATCCACGGGGTCTTTTATTCTGGTACTTTGCCTTTGAATAATTGGATTAAGGCTTATAATTTGCAATTACAGGCCTTAAACGCTCTATTTTTCCACTGATACTCTTTGCCTCTTTCTCGACTTCCTCTAACTGCAAAATCTGTGCCTTAATGGCGCCGGAGAGGTTTAGCAGAGATTTAATTTTTTCCTTCGATGAAATTTATGTCGCAGACACCTTTCCGGAGATTTCCCTGTAATATCAAGCTCTAAATTCAGCTTCTTCTGCGCACTGTACCACCACAATAGTGTATATGAATCATGGCAGTTTTTCGCCGCCTGTAACCCTGCAAAAACATGAAAACTTGTTAAGAAAACAATGCATGGAGAGGGTGGTATGGACGAATGTGATAATGGTAGCGTGGCGTGGACGAGGATGATGACTGCAGAGGCTACTGTGGAGGAAAAACATGGCACAACGGAAAATGCATGGGAAAACATCGAGGCAGACGTTTTAACGTAAGAACATTGAACTTTGACCTTGGAACAAATATATATAACGGGGGCGGGCAAATGTACGGTGGAGACACGTGAAGTGGTGATGTGGCAGGACCAGGAGATGGCGGGACAGTCAACAACGGGGAAATCAAATCTGGACCGTCCGATCTCAGGAGGAGATCGATGGCTGAGGACGCGTCGGAGGGCGATGGACGGTGGGCCAGGGGTACGGTGGCCATGGATTATCGCGTGTGCATCTTCATGGAGTGATCATTGTTAGATGGGGAGCCCCAGATCGGATGGCTGATATGCATATCGCTGTGTGTCCTCTGCCGAACTATAGCGCGCGATGAGTGGGAAGTTTTGAAACAGTGCCCCTGCCACGCATCGCGCGATGAGTAGAATCGCTGGACCATTGGAAAATACCGCCTACCTCTGAAAGGCGGTGCGATAGAAACCGGTGGTTTATGAACAATGATCGTGGGGCGTTTGCGGGGACCACCGGGCGGGTGAAAGGCTGATCGTTGATCTGCAGGTAAATGAATGGTGAATGATGCGATCGGAGGAGTGAACGGGTTAAACGGTGGACGTGGAGGGGAAAAGCGACGACCGTCCGATCTATACAGATCGACGGTTCGAAATGCGCCCGATGTATATTCGTGCTAAGCGCTTTCTGCCTTGGCGCCTAGTCTTGGCGCTCGGGTTACGTGGAGAAAAGGTCGTGGGGGATAGCCTGAAAGGGGCTGAGACCCGTATTATGGAGAATATGGCTTTTTGGGCCATTTTTAATGCATTTTAAGGCCAAGGAAAGGTAACGGTAGGGGAAAGAGGGGGAAATAATGCAAACCAGGGGTATTATGTATGGTTTAGAAGCGGTTTTTGGGAAAGTTCAGAAGGATTAGGGGAGGGATTTTGGGGAGAAAAGGGGGACATTTAACAAAGGGAAAAAAGGGTTGAAAGGGATGTTTTGTAGGGATGCAAAGGGTAAAATAAAGCCTTTAGGAGCACAATTTTTTGCAATCAGAGAGGCTTCATAATGGGAATCAGCAGAGGGGATTTCATCACAGGGAAAAGGTACAGGAGACTTCAAGGATGATGTGTCTTCAGGGGAGATGCATTCATTGAAGGCTCAGAAACATTTTAGCCCCCTACTTTTCCTGTCAAAAATTTACAGGGGGCTAACAGTGGCTCCACATGGGGATGGCTTCTTCTTGAAGGAGTCAAGAATTTAGAAAGTATATCTTTGGTGTAGGCCAGATGCCTAGTACCTTGAGCCCTCTTTCTTTTTTGATTTTTAGCTGCCACAAATATGATAGATCAGCAGAAACATTCCCTATCAATCTACCTACCCAGACTACAATCCTAGCATTTTTCTTTTAGGGTGCATTTGGACTTGCAAACCCTTTACATAATTTATTTTTATGCATAGAAAATAAACCTATTATAAATCTACCCTTATCACTCCATGAGACCAGTTTAGACTGTTGGTCTCATATGTTTCTCTACCTAATCTAATATCTGCTGGGATTAGACTGTCCAACAAATTTATTTCTCTACATTCTAAGACAGAAATTGAAAAACAAACAAGCCAAGATTATACTGTCTGGCTTGCTAGACTTTGTAGAAATTAAAACAACTAACTACATGCTCACAGACTGAGCTTTATTGATATTTTCCTACTTACCCTACCCTAACTAGAATATTTACAAAATCTAGCTTACAAACATTGTTTTCCAATGCAACCAGTCCATCAAATGATCCCATGACTGGTCTCTCTTTCTCAACTCCTTGAGCAGGCTCGATAGGCAGGGCAGCTCCCACTCTTTTTGTTCCATAACAACAGCTACAAAAAAATTTCTTGCTGTCTGCAACATGCTGCTCAAAAAGACCTTTGATCCTTCTGCAAATGTTTGCAGGAAATGTACATAAGGATCATGACATGATACCTGGTTGTGAATATTTGGCAGGCAGGCTTCAACCAGGATTTCTTCTTCTTCCATTAGATCAAGAAGAAAACTCTCTTGAGAGAGAGAATCTCCCTCATCTTCTGAACTGGAGGACTCATCGTATATTGGAGCCGAGTCCTCTTGGAGCTCTGATATGTTCTGATCTGCTGTGCTGAGCTCCGTGAAAATATCTATGCATTCTTGAGCAGTGGTTTGTTCCATTGCTTCCTCCCTTTCAAGAGAAGGCTCGTTATTTTCATTTTGCTCAAGAATCTCTTCTTTGCTCTCCTCCTCATCTTATGACAGGAAGGACTGCTAACCTCCAATCTCATGACACTCATCATTGATGCTTTCATAACTTTCCCCATCGGTGTCATAGATAGGCTGACTAGTTTCACTGCTTCTCTGGAGTTGCTGGCCCTGGCTTTCCTCCCATGGGTCTACTGATGATGGTTCTGCAAGCTCAGCTTCTTTCTGGAAACAATCATCATCAAAAATATCATAACTAGGAAATTCAAAATCTTAAGCAATGTCACCAATCAAACCTGTTGGATTCTCAGCAGGTCTTTCTTCATCCTGATCCTCAAAGGAGATTTCTGGATCTGTATCATCAAACTCAGGAGATCACTGAGAAGGAGCATGTGTTCTATAAAAGGCTTTTGAGGTGGACTGCTGGTTTCATATCTCATCAATCTCTTCTTTTGTCAAAAGAGGGATTTCCCTCTCATCATGGACAGAAGAACAACAATCCTCTTTCTCTTGTATTAGCTGATTAGGAGGCTAGATGTTTTCTTGAGCCTCTTCTTCGACATCAGATTCTGCCTCTTCTATGTGGTCCCTTGTTTCCTCGAAGCAGCATTCCCTATTAGCCTTTGCTATTAGGTCCTGATATTCTTTAGTCAGCATAACACAAGACATAGGTAAGCGCTCAGGCAGTTCCTAATCACTTTCCTCTTCATCCTCTATAGATTCTTGGGAATTATACATGTCTTGTTCATTATCTAGGTCCTGAGTTTGTTCTTGTTCTGGAAGGCGCATGGGCTGTTCCAAATAATCATCATTTGCATTCAGGTTAGCCATGTACATTTCCAACACTTTACCAAACATTTCTGTTAATTCATTTAATTTGTCATACAAATCATTATACTTTGTATCCCTGTCCATGTCTGGATTGATGCTTATGCAAAGAAGGCTACTGCTTCTTCTCAACCAGTTCAGATTCTTCTACCAATGGAGTCATTTGGTCTTTTGGGAGTTATGGAGTGTGGAGTCGCCAGGTGGATGTATATGAATGCTTGAAGCAGGGTGTTGTCCACCATCAGCAATTAAATTCCAATCTAACCAGAGATCTTGGGACTTTTGAGTGCTTAAGAGTGTGTAAGATAAATGCACTCAGTTCCCCAGCGGAGTTGCCATTATGTTGGGGTTCCCATGGTTTGGCCAGATTGGCAAGACCAAAAGATGAGACAACATCAGAACCGCTTTGGGGCACTAGGATCTAGCCCTCCTGGACCCGGAGAGGGATCTCTCCAATAAAACAAAGAATGATATATATCTTTGAAGCTCAAATGAGATGTTAGGCTAGGTATGAAGCACAAAGGTAGGTTTAAAATGATTTGGTTGGTTGGTTGCTGGGTTGGTCATGAGATCATAGACTGAGAAAGTAATGGAAAGAAAGGAGAAAAATAGCAGGATGTTTCAGAAAAGGGGATAGGTGAGGAATGTGCCATCCATTGGGCTATGGAGTCATGAAAGGAGAATTACTTGCAACAACTAGCCAAGGCTTTCAGAGGGCAATTCATCTACACTAAATGATCTTTAGATAGATGGTGGAATGGAACATTAAGGATTGAAAGTGAAAGAAGGAAAAACAACCCAATTTCTGTCTATAGATTAGGTCAGAGATCATTTAACTCCAGACCTGCTTGGACATACTCAGAGGCAGCTTTCAATGGAGGGACAAAGGGGTAGCTTATAGATCGGACCAGAGTTCATTTAACTCCAGGTCAGCTTTAGCATGATCCAAGGGAAAACAGAGATAATTTTAACAGAGCCAGGGTCTGTAGATCAGAGAAGGACTTTGAACCTTCAATGCTTTGACACCAGCAAGAATATCCAAGCAGCAAACCTCTAATTCATACATCAGCTAGCAACATATGGAACCGCTACACTGGTTAAATTAGCTGAATTTACTCTTAGATAACACATACAGCAGAAAACATTAAGGCAAGGAGAGTAGAGACATAAGGTACCTTACAAGGGTAAATCCTATGCCATATTTCTGATGCAAGCCAGCAGAAAATGAAACAACATGAAAATGTAATAAACAGTGTTAGGAAAACATCACCAATAGTAATAGACCAGGATCCTGTGAAGTGTGCTTGATTAATTGATGCAAAACTAGTCACACACTCTGAGCTCAATGGCTGTTACAGTCTAGACTTCTCCTCCCAGCCTACTACATAACAACTACTCTGCTAATCCCTCCCAAGACTTCTCTAACGGTCAAAACTGAATCCCTCTAACTACAACGGCAGCAGCCGAACAACAACCCTTTACAATATGTTCTTCAGGATTCTTATAGGAGAAAATAATAACAGGTGGTAGGTGTAAACTTAAAAGCAGCATTAAACTCTGAAGCAGCAGGAGGGCCGAGGCTCCATCTCCTTTTTAAATTCTGGGCATTAATCTCTGGTACTCCTTGGATGATGGGGTGGTCTTCGTCAAGTTTCCATTTACTCCAGGTATGTCTCTAGTGTACTTGAACAAAATGTGGAACGATGATGCTAGGTTCTGCCATACTGTGTAACTAATGCACTAGCAGCATAGGACTATTGTCAGGGCCGAAAATCTCTCTAGAACACAGCATAGATTGAACACTACATGGGCACTTTGTCCTTTCATGGGAACATTCTGCTGGTGTGGAAACCCTGATAGTATATTTTTCTGTGCATTGGAACTTCTGAGCGATCCACGGGGTCTTTGATTCTGGTACTTTTTTTTTGAATAATTGGATTAAGGCTTATAATTTGCAATTACAGGCCTTAAATGCTTTATTTTTCCACTGATACTCTTTCTCACTTTCTCGACTTCCTCTAACTGCGAAATCTGTGCCTTAATGGCGCCGGAGAGGTTTAGCAGAGCTTTAATTCTGTCCTTCGATTAAATTTATGTCACAGACACTTTTTCAGACATTTCCTTGTAATATCAGGCTCTAAATTCAACTTCTTCTGCGCACTGTACCACCACAATAGTGTATATGAATCATGGCAGTTTTTCGCCGCCTATAACCCTGCAAAAACACGAAAACTTGTTAAGAAAACAATGCATGGAGAGGGTGGTATGGACGAATGTGACAATGGTAGCGTGGCGTGGACGAGGATGATGACTCTAGAGGATACTGTGGAGGAAAAACATGGCACAGCAGAAAATGCATGGGAAAACGTCAAGGTAGACGTTTTAACGTAAGAAAATTGAACTTTGACCTTGGAACGAATATATATAACGGGGGCGGGCGAATGTATGGTGGAGACATGTGTAGTGGTGACGTGGCAGGACCAGGAGATGGCGGGACAGTCAACAGCGGGGAAATAAAATCTGGACCGTCCGATCTCAGGAGGAGATCGACGGCTGAGGACGCGTCGAAGGGTAATGGACGGTGGGCCAGGGGTACGGTGGCCATGTATTATCGCGTGCGCAACTTCATGGAGCGATCACCGTTGGATGGGGAGCCCCAAATTGGATGACTAATATTCATATCGCTCCGTGTCCTGTGCCGAACGATAGCGCGCGATGAGTGGGTGGTTTTGAAACAGTGCCCCTGCCATGCGTCGCGCGATGAGTGGAATCGCTGGACCATCAGAAAATACCGCCTACCTCTGAAATGCGGTGCGATAGAAAATGGTGGTTTATGAACAGTGACTGTGGGGCATTTGCAGGGACCACCGGGCAGGTGAAAGGCTGACCGTTGATCTACAGGTAAATGAACAGTGAATGATGCGATCGAAGGAGTGAACGGGTTAAACGGTGGATGTGGTGGGGAAAAGCGACGACCGTCCGATCTATACAGATCGACGGTTCAAAATGCGCCCGATGCATATTCGTGCTAAGCGCTTTCTGCCTTGGCACCTGGTCTTGGCGCCCGGGTTACGTGGAGAAAAGGTCGCGGGGGCTGGTTTGAAAGGGGCTGAGACCCGTATTATGGAGAATATGGCTTTTTGGGCCATTTTTAATGCATTTTAAGGCCAAGGAAAGGTAACGGTAGGGGAAAGAGGGGGAAATAATGCAAACCAGGGGTATTATGCATGGTTTAGAAGGGGTTTTGGGGAAAGTTCAGAAGGATTAGGGGAGGGATTTTGGGGAGAAAAGGGGGACATTTAACAAAGGGAAAAAAGGGTTGAAAGGGATGTTTTACAGGGATACAAAGGGTAAAATAAAGCCTTTAGGAGCACAACTTTTTGCAATCAGAGAGGCTTCATAATGGGAATCAGCAGAGGGGATTTCATCACAGGGCAAAGGCACAGGAGACTTCAAGGATGATGTGTCTTCAAGGGAGATGCATTCATTGAAGGCTCAGAAACATTTTAGCCCCCCACTTTGCCTGTCAAAAATTTACAGGGGGCTAACAGATAGTACAGCGCAACACTCGATTCTCCTGGATTGGAGGATACCTTTTTCACACAGGCGCTGATATGCACATTTGCAGGTGTATCAAGGAAGATGAAATTTATGATATCTTAAAAGCCTGCCACGATGGACCTTGTGGTGGAAATTTTGCAGACCATAGAACTGGACATAAAATTTTACAAATGGGCTACTACTGGCCCACAATTTTTAAGGATGCTAAGAAATTTGTTCAGGCCTGCGATAGTTGTCAAAGGATGGGTCGCCCTGGCCAATCTGATGAGATTCCCCTACATCCACAGCTGGTCATAGAACCTTTTGAGCGTTGGGCATTAAATTTTTTTGGGCCAATCAACCCATCATCCAACCAAAAATCATATATATTGGTTGCAACAGAATACGTAACTAAGTGGGTAGAAGCAGTAGCATTACCAAGAGCCACAGAAGAAACTATGATAAACTTTCTTTTCGAAATTGTTTTATGATATGGTTTACCCAAAGAAGTAATCACTAATGGAGGGCCACAATTTTTAGGCCAAAAGATCGCTGCTACACTAAAAAATCATCATGTTATTCACAGAATTATCTGTCCATACCACCCGCAAGTGAACAAGCAGGTAGAAAGCACCAACAAAGTAATTAAGCTATTCTTACGAAGACAGTCTCATCGCACAGAGGAGACTGGGCTACTCAACTTCCAGAAGCCTTGTGGGCATATTGCACAACTTGGAGGAACACTACTGGATACTCCCCATATCAGCTGGTATTTGGTAAGGAACCTATTTTTCCCATAGAGTTTGAGATACAAACACTAAAGACAGCCCAGGAAGTGGGACTGGATTTAACTGAAGCCTAGATTAATAGATTACAACAAATAAATGAATTAGACGAAATCCGGCTTTTGGCTCTGCAACATACTACACTTATTCAACAACAAAGAGCCAAATGGCACGATTCTATGATCAAGAAAAAGACATTTCATGAGGGCGACTAGGCACTTGTCTACGATTCCAGGTTTCAAGACTTCCCTGGTAAATTGCAGACTAGGTGGTTAGGTCCCTATGAAATAAATGAAGTACATGACAATGGCACTCTTACATTGGCCACCATTGATGGGTTCGATTGTTCCTTTTAAGCAAATGGGCATCAGGTGCGCCTCTACCAAAGACCACTCACAAGAGAATATTTTTGTTAACAGATACGAAAGGAATTCACCATGCAATTTTTAGCTGCAAAATATAATCCTTCGGTAGCTTCATCTTTGTAAAAATTCATTTCTTTTTCAAAAAAAAAAAAAGAACTGTAAATAGGATTGTTGATTCAATTTTTTTATTTTTTTTTTCCTGCCTATTTTGTTGTTCCATCCTCGGAATAGCACTTTTTGGTTTTGTTGTTCCATCTTCGAAACAACACTTTTTTGTTTTGCTATTCAATCTTTGGAACAACACTTCTTGGTTTTGTTGTTCCATATTCGAAACAACACTTTTTTATTTTGTTGTTCCATCTTCGGAACAACATTTTTTAATTTTTCTATTCCATCTTTGGAACAACACTCTCTTTTGTTTTTTCTGTTCCAATTTTGGAATAGTACTTTTGTTTCTTGTATAATTTTTGTGTGTTCTGAACTGCACCTTTTTTTATATATTTCACAAACACCTCTTTCCTCTTGTGGACTTATTCCTAGCTCATTTCAGCCTCATTTCTTTGATTCCTTTTATGCCTAAAGTACAGTACCTTCATGCAGATAAGAATTATGGATTTTATTAAAGCAGGTGAATATTTTTAACGTTATGATCTTTGATAAAGACAACTTCTTGATGATAGACTTAAAACAATTGAAAGGGACACAATTATTTATATTTCACTTTACTGTATTGATTTCTACTGTATATTATACTGATTGATCATGTTTACCATGCTAGTTCTACTCTTCGTAGTTATAATTCTCTCTGTCTATTATCAATGGGATTATGGGTATAATTTTTCTTATTGACATGCTTCAACTTCTTACACCATCCCTACTCTTAAGGAGTATTGAGCCTCCCTTTATTTATCATAAAAATATGTAATGACAACTAAATTTTATCTACAGATAGAGGATAGGGGGTCTCATTAAGAGCCAACCTACCATGTTCATAAGGATGTAGCAATGTGAAATTTCCACTATGGCCACCACACCAGGGTTATGATCCATTGGATGGCTAAAACATCCTTGGAACAGGAGGTCTCATCACAATCCATCCTGCTCACTTTTGCTACTTCCCATTGAATGGCAGTATGATTATCTGGTTACCACGCCAACACACTGGTCTCTTTTGTAGAAACAACAATGAAAATTTTCAATTATAAATTGAGGATCCTGGCTCACATGGGTTAAAAAGAAACTCTGTCGAGGCTATGGACGCCTACTAGCAAAATAAGCTCTACTTATGGTATTGAAGTTCTATTTCCTCAATCAATAATTCTTATAATACCCTCTTCCCATTTATCTTTTTTTCCAAGATATTATTTCCTCTAAACACTTCCCTACTTTGAAACTTTATGCATGCATTCATGTTTTTTACTCAATTATATCGTGTACATCCGGAATATCATTAGCAAAGCCTCCTTTTGTACATATTGTTGTCCTCTTTCCTTATCACATAACTTATCATCAACCAAAGTGTCTTGTCTCTTTTCATTTACTATGATTATGCACTACGCTTTCACTCTATCCATCTCTCTTATTGTCCAGTCATTTATTTATGTACTCTGTTCCATTTACTATTGTACCCTTCATCCTTATATCCTGTCGTCGGAACATCCATTCCCCGTCTATTCGGTTGTAGGCAACCTCTCATTTCGAAGGGGGAGAGAAATTCCATTACACTCATGCATGCGTTGTCATTATTTCATTCACTGATAAGATATTCCATGATCACGCGGCATGCGGAAATTTAACAACCCTTCAAATAACACAGTTACTATCAACTACACTTAGATGTTACAACAAATTGTTGTTCTATCACTCTAAGTGTTGATGTGTTTTTCAGTATTGTTGTGTTTTTTCAGTATTGCTGAATTTTTCCATTACACTCATCCTTTGCAATAGTAGGAAGAATTCAAGAATTATGGGTGGTAAGACAGTGCATTGCAAACCTTTAGTGTTAGAGGTCTCCGATAGATCCAGGGAAATTCTGATCCGTTCAGGGTGGATATCCTATCTCACGAGATTCCAGCCCTCGAATGAGGAAATTGCCATTGAATTTCTACAGCATTTGCAGAATGGGGAATCCATGGTGAAAGGTAGAAGAATTACAGTCACAGACGCTGTAATAGCTAAAGTATCTGGGCTACTGGCAGAAGGAACTATATGTTCACAAAAACATGTATTGCTGCAAGACGCGGTGGAAACTTTCAAAGATGAAGGTGAACAAGTAATCAGGAAAGGCAAAGGCATCCAACCATATTCTTTGGCAGAACCATGGAAATAATTAGCAAGCATTATCCGAAGATACATTACCTATGATTGACGCCGAGATGTGGTAAGACCACGACAACATAAACTATTAGCTGCCTTGAAACAAAAACTCACTGTTAATCTGCCATCTCTTTTGAATTATTTACTATATGATACTACTGTTAGAATAAGACGGGCCAGACATCTTGAAATTGTAATAAGTCACCATGGATTGATTATATTAATCATCAGTCATAGCCTGGTTCAATACAAATTAACTTGGGATGTTTTCATGATGGCCCTAGAGAGCATGAAAAACCCTGTAATCTAACATCCCGCAATTGCGGAGACAAGCCAACAAAACCCTGTTCCGAAAAGAAAAAGGACTACCCGTTCAAAGGTTGAAGCCCATAAACACAGGAGGTCTGTAAGAATTGAACTAGCCCAGAGGATGTCTGCAAATATTCAGGATGAAAGAAACCAACCTGCAGAGACATCCAGTCTAGTTAGGATAAGAGATTCTGAACCTGAAGAAGAAGCACCCAGTTTTTCATCAGAGCCTGAAGAAGAGGCCAATTCAGAACAAGAACAAGAACAGAATTATAATAACGAACTGGAAATTGAAGCAGGACCGTATGATCCTTTGGAAGATTTCGAGACAGGGATGGCCGAGGTCCTGGAAAATCTTTATGTATATATGCAACCTGGAGGACCACTTTGTCTCAGCATAATGGAAACACAAGTCCCAAAGAATTCCGGGCATATAGAAACAGTGCCATCTCTAGAGGCTGCAGACATAGAAATTGTTTAGGAATCTGACAACCAGTCCAGTGACATGATTCTATTGGAATATAGCCATGAGGGCCAGCAGAAGTCTGCAGACATAGAAGTTAGTCACGAGTCTAACAATCAGTCAGGTGATACGGTTCTTTTGGAACACAGCCCTAATGACCAACAAGCAATGCTAGAAACCATTGATAAACCTGTTAGTGGAGCGGGCACTCTAGCTGGAGCAAAACTTAAGAAGCTGCGACAAAAATACCGGAAGCTCTAGAAGACAGTCAGAAGGCTACAACGAGAAGTTAAAAACTATAAAACTCAGAACACTGCTCATGAGGTGACCTCTGTAGCTACACAAACAAGAATATGTGAGAATCAATCAATACAAATTCAAACTGAACTCGCTCCCACTTGAACAATAGCCACCCAGGTTAATTTGCATGAAAACTTGGTAAATGTGGCAGTTCAAACGGAGGGTTGGTCCTCCCACAATAACGAAATACAAACTGAAGAGGTATTCTCTCACAGCATCGACACTTAGACAGAAGGGAAATCCAAGGACCTATTGTCAAGGAATGACCCTATTATTTTAAAACTTCAGGAAGAACTGACGCAAGCCCAACTTACTTTAGAGCAACATCAACAGTAGACAGTCTCCCTGCAACAATACCAGGAGTTACAAAAACAATTGAGGGAATTATCCATAACAAAGAATGAGGCTTTTGATAGGGCTAGACAGGAAGAAGAAAAACTGAAGAGGATGAAAAATAAGCTGAATAGTGTTAGGGATAAGTTGGACACCATTTGTTCATTATATTCAGATATCTTGACCTGTCGATCTCCTGCTATGAACTATGCCTTGTTCTTATTAGAACAATATTTATTGTTAAAAATCAAAGCTGTTAGAGCCTGCAAGCCAATTGAGCTGAAGACAATGGAGGATTTTATAAATTGCTATAAGACACATGGAGTAAAGTTCCAAAGGCTTCTTTGTGAATTTTATTTGCATAATTTCATATTAGATAAAGAAGTGGATGTGAATCCTAGCCCTTTTATTGGAGATATTCAATTTCAGGATTTTATCTCTTTTGCAGTCAACCAACTCAAGTGGTTGAAGTCTTATAATTCATTCCAAAGACAGGAACACAACTTAGATCTTTGGGTAAGAAGTGAACCTACTCACCCTCTACAATTGTTTACTAAGCATAAAAGACTGATGACACAGGAGGTCGTGATTAAAATTTTAGGGCCCATACGTAAGGAAATTGTGCAGAAAGGAACAACATATTTCCTCTCCATTCAGGAAATATCCTTGGTTGCATCCAAAATGAGATGGATGGTTTCAAGCAACAATGTTAAGGAAAGAGAACCATTTAATTATGGAAATTTCAAAGCTGCTGCAAGACAGTTAGTCCCATACAGAAATTTTATCTTAAAAGAAGGACACTATTGGGTGGGATGTCGCTTTAAAAGCCCCATTATTTGGTATCCTCCTAAAGGGTATCAGCCTAACTATGATTTACCTGAAGGAAACGAAGAGGCAGCCTTTGCAAACCTGGAATGACATCATGGTCTCAGGCCTATTACAGATAGATCTTCTCCAACCTACTCCTTAACTTCTTTGCATAAGAATTATTTATTTTTCATGGGGACATGAAAAAAGGTAAGCAGGGGAGTATGTTGAGCCTTGCAACAGGTATGTATTTACTCTTGATTACTGTCTGTTTTCCTCCTCCTTATCCATCTTGTGCCATGATATAATAATATAATGAAAGGATTTTGATCAAGAATGAATGAAAAATGATCCTGATATGATTTAACCATCCAAACTAATTCCCGTTTCTTTTTATGCTGAAAATAACAGATGGAACAATAGCTGCTCCCAAGAAGGAACAGCAGGACCTAATCACGGGAAAGAAGATGCATTAAATGAATTTGAATCAGAAGAAAAATCAGTAAGGATTAGCGCAAGCACGAACAAACTGTCCGAGGATAGCATTTTGTCATGGATCCCTCTGGATGCCCTAATCTTGAGTGATCACATTTATCTTTCCTTTTAGCTATAAAGGGATAGGGAGAGCTAGCTCTCGGGAGTCATGTATATTTCACTTCTGCATAATTTGTAATTATAATTCACAGAATGTAGTTTTGAACAAAGAGATTGTATTGTGATGTCAATTGACTATGATGCTTAATATATAATTCGTGTTTCTGTTCATTCAAATATTCTACAGTAGTTAAGCAGTATTCGCCGGTGGCTAAGGGACCGGTCTCTGGTGGATCTCACTGTTGTTCCTGTGTTATAATTTCCATTTATTGCAAGTGTATTATGCTTTTCCGCTTTGCAATTGAAGTACTTTTGATCATTTGGATTTCTGGTATTTATTCCCTTGAATATGCACTTTCAATTTATTTTCTTAAAAAAATAGTTGCTAGTTAAAAGAACTGGTTTTGATTACTTAAAGCATAGACATATATTTCCAATACTTTCCTTCTATTCAATAGTTCAAATCCAGCTAAAAGAGCTCAGTTAATGCTTCAATGCTCTCGGTTGATTGTCATTGGAATTAGTTGAATTAAGAATGAATCATAGTTTTGGGTTATAATGCTTAGATGAATCACTTTCCTTAAAGCTTCAAGATTTATGATTGCATCTATATGAAACGATTGATTTCAGCATTAATATTTGTATTTATAGCTTGCACATATTGTGTACACGCTTGAGATAAAAGGACTTACCTAGCAGGGAAAATTTTAAGAATGGAAAATTATTTTGAAGTTTAAAAAAATGGCGAATCTCACTAGTCCCTAATATGAAAAATATAAAATGTTTATTGATGTATTTGTAAAATTATTCAAATTTATAATGATATTATATATATTTTCAATATAATTTTGGCGATTTTTAAGGTAAAATAATTTTATATTGTAAAATTTGGGCGAATCACTTTTACAAAAAAATGGAAATTGGCGAATCTTTTTTTTTGGAAAAACCATGGAAAATTAGCCCACCTACGAATATTAGCCCCTAAAATTTTCCATGTTACCTAGGTTGATAATTAATGTGAGGCAATTAGGAGTTTTTAAAGACACCTGTTAGCACCCAACAACATAGTTACCAGGAATTTGTGAATGGGAGGGAGAAGTTACCATATTGGGAGAGACTGTGGTCATATTTGGTACAATAAGAGTTTCTGCGGAATACCAAGGATAGTTCCTCATCCAAGACTGATGATGAGGAAAATTTTGCCTTGGATGGTAAAGAAAAGAAGGGAAGGGGAAGGAATCCCATTCCAAATCTGAGACTGACAAAGAAGGCAAGAAGCATGACATGTCAAAGTTGAAATGTTTTCACTGTCAAGATCATGGACACTATGCCACAAATTGTCTACAAAAGAAGAATAACAGTAAGAAGGCTCTAGGAGTTGTCTTGGTGTCCAAGCATGAATAATTATTCAAACCCTTTCCCACATAAATTCATCAATCTGGGTGCATTTGTTATTGCAAGGTTAACGTGCAAAGTATATGCAGATACAATGGCAAAATTCTTATATCAATCATGGATTCGATAATTAACAAAGTAACAATCACTGTAACAGCAAATAAAGAGATGACAATAATAAATCGTAAATCTTACAAAGCATTCATAGGAATAAGAGTGTCAACAAATACGTCTACTATCACAGCAATTACAAATTATACAAAGCAAGAAATAGAAATAACAACATACAGGGGATATGCAACACCTGATAGGAGAGTGGGCCCAACACTCTGATCAGGGTTGCAATATACTCACAAACTCACATAAGTAATAGGAAAACAACTTTCATTAACTTGATAAATAATTTTTTGTTACACAACTCAATTCCTTACATTACCAACCCCCGACTCACAACTTCAAAGCCTTTCTTATACAAATGTTTACAATTATTGTTCATTAAATCCCGGCAACTAGTGCCTACAAATATACAACATTATAATAGACAAAATAAATGCTAAATAAATCAGAGAGAGGATCTCGATTCGTTGTGTTGTTGTAGCGTTGCCAACTCGAAGTTGTCCCAATAATTGTGGTTATGGTCATTCGACCATCAAATCTGTGAAAATAGTGACATTAGTAAATTACATAAGGTAACAATCCTCATGAATTTACTTCATCAACTAAATATTCCAAGAAGACATATAGAGGGCTTTACCTGTGCACTTTAGAACATGACTTGAATATTAATGATACAAATGGGTAAAGAAAGTGGGTAGAAATGGAAGGAAAAGATATGCAGATTTGGCACCCAACATATCCCCCCAACTAGTCTTTATGCATGTCCTCATGCAACTCGTCGCCTCTACAAGTCTGGGTTGGAACGAATGTGGTTGGCATGAAGCTGAGCGAGGTCATATTTATCTTCCATCTCTATCCCCAGAGGCTTATATCCATCTATAAGGAGAATTTCCTTCCACCAATCATTGGCCATGTTGTATGCCAGGGTATAATGTTCCACTAGCAGCCAGAAAATAGGGAATTGACACCTTAGTCCCATCCGTTGGACCCCACAAGTATGGACGCATGCAATGTATCGTGGAAATCTCTCTAATGCTCATGAAAAATTAGGTGCCCCAAAAGGCTCCCAGTTTCTGACAGCTAACGATCACAACATCCAAATCCTTTGACAACCATCACAAGCATCATCTGTCAATTTAACCACCTTTTTAGTATAGATATTGATACAACCTTTTTGTGTGTCCAACATTTGTTCCCTACGACCCTCAATATGTAAAATGGTGGAATTCTTATTGTAGATGTTCACAAACTGACCATTCTCTCTCCTTATCATAATTGGCCTTGTAGCTTGGTTCTCCTCAAATGTCTCAAAATCCTTTTTCCATTTAACCTAATTAATGGTGTAAGAGGTAAAATCTCTCAAATGGATGTCTCCCAGAAATGGGACTGGATTGAAGGTTCATTCATCACTCAAGAAATAGTCATGCATGTAAAATTCAAACATTAAATGTTGATTCACAACATCGTGAATCCTCAGGATGTGAAGAAACTGTATTGGATCTTCAATTTCATGACTAATCTCAATATGAATACTTTCCAAGAAAAATAAAAGGAATTTTTCATGGAGAAACAAGGCATAACTATGAGCAGGAGGTTGGAAACCCATTCCCTGTTGTGTCAAGGTAAACATTTCTCCTACTCCTCTAAGCTCTCAATGTTTTTCTCTTGTTTCTCATGCTTCTACTTTGCTCTATTCAGCTAATCTATGTACCTAGTAATGGCCTAGAATGCTTGCTTGCAGACCCTCTTTATCTCATCTATGTGTTCTTTTAGTGTAATGGTCCCTTGCTGAAGATTGGCAAAAATAGCTTTCCATTTCTGGATTTCAGCAGATAAGAGTAATAACCGTGCTTCGAACAGGTATTCTATAGGGTTGGTCTGTGAAGAAACGGTGTCAACTTCAACCTTTGGCTTCACAGCTTCTACTTTGTATTTCCCCGCCTTCTTCTTTAGTTGCGATAGCTGATTCCTTAGCCGGCCAATTTTTCCTTTTAACTGCATAGTTTCCTTGAACGGAAGCTGATATCTCTCCTTGAGAGGTGGTCCCCTTCTCGTGCACTACTCTACAAATTCTTTGTTAACAACAAATTCTTCTACTGGCACCGCAACTGGTTCAGGGATTGGTGGGTTTTTGTCAAAAAAGGTGTCGACGAGCTCCTTTTTCACCAAGTCCTCCCTAAACTATCCCTTCTCCTCGGGAGCAGTTTCTTAATTTTCTTTTTATGGTTCAGGAATTTCTACAGTCACTTTGGAGACGCCTTCGACATCCATTCTATGTTCTTGTTTTGTTGCAAGAATTTCTTCTACAGGCCTAGGCATTGATTTTGACCCCTGCATATCAACTTCAGACTAGGTAATTTCCACAGATGGAGTGGCATCATCCATCTTCTGTCCTTTTGTCAACATGGGTCCTTGTTTTTCCATGTTGAACTCTTCAAGCCACTCCGAGTGTGAATCAGCAAGCGCTGGCTCACAAATGGTTGTACCAGCAACTGTGTCTAACTTTTTCCCGACGAATTATACGACCGAAGGAACAACTACTTCTTCTATAATGCGCCGAGGAAAGTGAAACTTATTTGCACCTCTGGTTAGAGTGGAAAGAAACAGAGAACGAGTGACATCCTCCTCCATGTCTACTCTGATTATGTCCGCTACCTCAAGCTCTTTTTCTTCACCAGTTGTCTTTTCTATTTTGACCAAGCCTTCTTTTTCATCACCTTTTTTCTTGCAGTAGACACCGGTTCCTGCGGAACAATGTCTACTACAGCACTTAATATTTCCATACTTTCCTGGCTCAATTGAATTAGTGGTGGTTCTTGTATAACACCACTACCTGTTTCAAGGTGAAATTTTTCTTAGGAAAGTGGTGTTGGTTATTGTGTAACAACATCACTTTCCAAACCTTAAACTAGTGTTAATTCTTTTTGTGCCACCACAGTGGATGTTGATTCCTAAGGGACAACATCGACTCTATCCTCTGTTTCCAGAATTCTTGCATCAATTGGTCCTACGGACGAGGTTGGTTCTTGTGTAATAGCCTCGACTGTACCACCTTCCATATCCACTTTTTTTATTTCTGACATGCCAACATTTGATGTTGGTTCTTGTGTAACAGCATCGGTTGTGGCCTCTTCCACGTATATTCTTTCTGCTTCCTCTTTCTCTAATGCACCAATAGTAGATGTTGGTTCTTGAATAGAAGCATCAATTGTGGCCTCTTCTACGTCCATTTCCTCTAGTTCTTCTTCCTCTAAGGGACCAGTAGGAGATGTTGGTTCTTGTGTGGTAGCATCAATTGTAGCCTCCTCTTCTTCCATTTCCTCTGGTTCTTATTCCTCTAATGAGCTAGTAGGATATGTCGGTTCTTGTATAGCAGCATCCATTGTGGCCTCCTCCTCTTCCATTTACTATGGTTCTTCTTCCTTTGTTGAACCAATAGGAGATGTTGGTTCTTCTTCCTCCATATCTTCTGCATCACCTTCTTCTACTAAACCAACAGGAGATGTTGATTCTTCTGCTTCCATTTCTTTTGGCTCCTCTTCCTTAGATGATCCAGCAGGGGATGATGATTCTTCTTCCTCTATTTCTTCTGTCTCATATTCCTCCCTCACAGCTATCACAACTTCCATTTCTTCCTTTGTTAGCTTGAGAAATTGTGCCCAAGGAACATGAAATTGGGCCAATGCATTCATTACCAGTAGATGAACCAACCCATGGTTTGTAAGAACCACCAATACCTGCTGCGAGCACCAGGCTAACTGTGCCATAAGTTGGAGATTTTTCAAAAGAAAGAAAGGCATGTCCACAAAGTGAAAATGTGCCCGTTGATATCAGAGGTGAGCTAGGAGCTTAAAATGATACTTGAACAGAGTGGTAAAATTCCCCTCGCAGGTTATATACCTCATAAAAAATTATGCCACCTCTCCCCATGGATGTGGCAGATAATTCCAATCGTATCCTCTCCCTTTCAAAACCGCTCTTTCTCCAGCTTGCGAAAACAGCTCTGGAAATTCCGACAGGGGAATTTTTCATGAAAACCATTTCTTCCCCCACTATGGTAGTCCATTGACTCTTGAAATGACCTCCTCTATGATAGTAATTTATAAGCCCCACACTCTGGAATGTTCTACGTCCATATTTACAGCAAATTCCATTGTAACTATCTCATCAAACCCCTGTAATGTGTCGAAATAGACATCCCATCCTACGTCTTAAAAACCTGCCATGCAGCTGCATTACTGTGAACTAGCACCGTATTTTCGGGTTCATGTCTCACGGCGAGTCCATCCATCCCGCAGAAAGCTTTGTAGCAACACTTCAAAACAGCAACAGACTGTTGGGACTGAGTATCAGTAGATAATCTCTTGCAGTGATAGCATGGTAAGAAATGGAATGGGGGTAATGGTAAAAAATAAAAATTGAAAGTATTTCGAAAAACGAGAAAAATCAATGATATATTATGGTAATGATGATGAAAGGTAATGGTAATTATTTCGCAATTTTAGAAAGGATTGATTAAACTATCAGATTGTACTTACTTCGAGTCCCAATGCATTTTAATAATCATGCAAAATAATGATACAAATCATGGGATGTACTATCAAAACAGGTTCCAATGGTGACGTGGGAAAATCATCATTGTGATTTGATTATGTTGTTATTAGGTTATGACCACCCCCCCCCAACTTAATAATTGACCATCCTCAGGCACGTCAAATGTATTTTCGATGGAATATTTATTAAAATCCATAAATTTCGATAGGGACATCCCTGGCGACTTACCTCAACGGAGTGACAGCCTGGTGGAGTAACAGTTGTGAGAGAGTAACATCACTAACGAAGTAACAACAGTAACAGATTCATAACGGTAATAGAGTAGCAACACTAATGGAGTAACAACAGTAATGTAGTCATATTAGTGATAGAGTCACAACACTAACGGAGTAACAACAGTAATGGAGTAAAAATAGTGATGGATTAACAACAGTGACGCAGTCACAGCAGTGACAGAGTCACAACACCGACAGAGTAACATCATCCAACACTTAGAAAAAAATTTCGGAGTAGCAACACCTAATACTTAGAAAATTTCCAACGTAACAACATCAAGGAGTAACAGCATCCAACACTTAGAAAATTTCCGTAGTAGCAGGATTAAAGGAGTAACAACACAGAGTAATTAGAAAATTTTTCATCTCTGCAAAATTGCACTCCCGTAGTAGTTCCTACAAAAGAAAAACAATTGAGTAGTAACAGTATTTTATTCATATATATGTGTGTGTGTGTGTGTGTGTGTGTGTGTGTGTATTTAATTCAAGGATGTAAAGGAGGAATTCTTTGCACGAACAACCTTTAGAACAAATTTTTCATAAAGATGTTTAATGAAGGTATCCTTAGAAGTTGGGCGATGATATAGTCATTGTCTCAGATGATGTCCATTTGCTATGAAAGAAGCATGAGTATCATCAATTGTGACAAGTCTGACTATTCCATTATCAAAAATTTTGTCCACTTCATAAGGTCTCATCCACCGAGAGAAAAATTTTCCCTTGAATTCCTTGAAATGGGAATCATAGAGCATTGCCCAATCTCCTCTGTGAAACACCTTATTTTTAATAAATTTATTGTGCCATTTTGTTCTATGTTGCTGAATTGCAGCAGTCTTGTAGAAAGCCATCATATGGATTTCATCTAATTCATTTAGTTGTTCCATCCAGTGTTTCTAGGCATTTGACAGATCCAGTCCTACCTCCAAAGTTGTTCTGAGTGTACTAATATCAAATTCTATCAAAAACAAAGGGGAATTTCCAATAGACCAACTCAAATGGTGAAAACCATGTTGTGTTCTGCCATTTTTTTCTGTATGCCCAGAGAGCTTCAGGAAGTTTCTCAGCTCAATCCCGACGATGTCTTGCTGACGTCTTTGTCAAGATATTTTCTAATACCTTGTTTGTGCTTTCTACCTGACCATTTTCCTGGAGATGATACTGAGATGTGACTCTATGTTTTATTCCATATTTTTTCATAAGCCTCTCTATCATGTGTGATGTGAATTGTGCTCCTCCATCTGAAACAATCTCTCTCAGAGCACCATAATGAGCAAAAATATCTTCAAATAGAAAGTCTGAAACAACCTGTTATGTTGCTTTCACAACAGCCTTGGCTTCCACCCACTTAGTTACATAGTCTATGAAGACAAAAATGTGGACCTTCTAATGTGATGGTGGGTTAAATTGACCAAAAAAATCGATCGCCCACTTTTTGAAAGGTTCAAGAACTACCTAGGGCTGCAATGTAATTTCACTCGATCGGCCTGGTTGACCCATCCGTTGGCAAATTTCACATGCACAGACGTATTCACAGGCATCCTGAAAGATAGAGGGCTAATAATATCCCATCTGTAATACCTTATGTCATGTCCTCTTATCTGCAAAATTCCCTCTGCAAGGGCCATCATGAGCAGCCTTCAGCACTTCATAAATTACATCTTCAGATACACAGTGACGGACTTGTTGATCAACACCTGTATGAAAGAGATATCCTGATATCCAGGAATATGGGGCACTATGATGAATGATCTTCTGTTGTTCCCTGTATGACAAGTGATGAGGAACCTTTATTGTAGCAATATAGTTAGAAATATTTGCATACCATGGAGGATTAGTGGAAATTTCAAAAAGATGTTCATCTGAAAAACTGTTCGCTATGGGTGTGCCTTCATCATTATTATCCAATCTAGACAGAAAATGAACAACTACATTATCCTTCCTTGGTGTTATAGGTCAATTTTGGCATCATTCCTAATGACCTAGTTTAACTGGACATCATCCCCAGAACCAATGAATAGGGTCTATCAACCCCTATCATTTCAGTTGCTATATTCCCTAAGCCAAAGAACAAAGACAAATAATTCTTGACTTCCATTGCAAAGTTTCCAATATTTGAAGTATATATTATAACACCTATGAGCTCACCAACACAGTCTCTCAAGGGGCTAAGTGCGTTGCATATGTAGGTACCTCCATTCAAAGGTGCTCTGCAAAGCACTTCCCGACACTCAAGGGTGTGTTGGTCAATTGGGAGTGAAATTCTCATTGTTCTGGAATCTCCACATGGCCAGTGCCTTCTAGAAGAGTGCATATGTGTCAAACTTCGAATCCATGTGTCCATTTGACACCTCTTAGCTTGGGAACATGTCTTGCCTATTATTAGAAAGACATTGATTGTAAAACTACCTTCAGCCCATCTATAAATTGAGCACAAATCCTAGTGCTTGGTCACGAAGAATTTGAGTAGAGAAATGTTGGTGGAATTTCAATTAAGGAATTGATTTGAGTGATATGCTGCTGGAGAGATTTTCATTGTGATGAGGTTGGGATGATGTTGGATATGGTGGCAAATCAATCACTGGTTGTAACCTCCCCTTCTATCCATTAATAAAGATTGTTGTTTACTTTCCAACATATGTTTCTGTATAAGATTCTATCTTCCATGTTATGAATTATTATCTTATGTATATGGTTCATGTTCCATTGATTTAACTGAATAACTTGAATAGGCATCTATATATTTCTATATCTTTTTTGTTTAGTGTTCTTCCTTATAGGAAATATTTTAGCGATCTAGCTTGGATTTGAAGCTACAACAAGAGTGATAGAAGGAGAATTGGAAGCGCTTGGACTCCAATTAAGTTTCTTGATCTGTTCTGTGTGTATATTTATTGTTAGGAAAATTATATGCAAAGTCTTTAACTTGTTGTTCTAAAATTCAATTCACCACATTTAGGGAATAATTTTTTATCCGCAATTCTTAATTCTTCATAACACCTGGTTTATCTACTATTGTAATATCAAATTCTTGAAGAAATAGCAACCATCTTGTAATGCGACCAGGGGTGATAGGTTTATTTATCAAATACCTGATTGATGCGTGATCAGTCTATACAAAATTAAGATACCCAGTAATTTAGTGTCGAAATTTTTTGATGGCATAGACAACAGCTACAAATTCCTTTTCCATTACCGTGTAGTTCAATTCAGCAGGAGTCAAATTCTTGCTGACGTAGTAAAATGCATATGGTTTTGTATCTTCCTGTTGTCCTAGAACTTCCCCAACTGTTGTTTGAGAGGCATCAGTATGGATGTGAAACGGAAGTGCCCAATCCGGTCCTCGCAGGATCGGAGTTGCACAAACAAGTTCCTTGATTTTTCTAAAAGTTTCTTCACAGTCATCTGTCCACAAAAATTCTGCATCTTTGGTTAGCAGCTGAAAAAGTGGGGATGCTATTTTAGAAAAAAATCTATAAAACGCCTGTAATAGCCAGTGCAACCAATAAAACTTCATACCTATGTGGGTGTCTTAGGTACATGAAAATGCACAATTACCTCTACCTTAGCTGGATCAACTCAAATTCCAGCAGCTGAGAGTAGGTGTCCCAGAACTATTCCCTCTTCCCTCATCATGTGACATTTGACTGTACTTAGAGAGACATGGGTCTGCTTACATCTTTCAAGCATTTTTTCTAAATTTTCCAAGTCTTCTTCAAACGAACCCCCTTATGGAGTGAAGCCATCCATATAAATCTCAATGATGTCATAGACTAGATCAGAAAAAAAATTCCCCAATATTGCCCTCTGGAATGTTGCAGGTGCATTACAAAGACTGAATGGCAAGACTCGGTATGAAAAGGTTCCCCAGGGGCATGTGAAGGTGGTTTTATCTTGGTCCTTAGGGGCTATCTGGATCTGATTATACCAGCTAAACCCGTCTAGGTATGAGAAAAAATTCTCCCTAGCTAAGGCATCCAGGACTTGGTCAATGAACAGAAAAGGGAAATGGTATTTTTGAGTTTCCTTTTTCAATTCCCTATAATCCACGAAAATACGCCATTTACCATTCTTATTTGGAACAATAACCAGTGGAGGAACCCACTGGCTATCTGAGATGGGGTAAATGAATCCTACATCCAATAACTTCTGAAGTTCCTCTTTGACAATGTTCTTTAGGGCGGGATTCATTCTTCTATAAGGTTGTCTAATGGGACAGAAATATTCTTTGATGTATATATGATGAGTGCATAGATTAGCAGGAATCACATTCATGTCCGTGTAATCCTAGGCGAAGGCTTCCTTATGGGTTCAGAGAACTTTTAGGAGCTGTTTTGTGTGGGATTCTGAAATATTCAGGTTGATGTTCAATGTTTTTCCCAGCTCAATTTTGATGGGAATAATATCATGGGACGAAGTCATAGGCATGTTTTCAATTTCATCTTCTATTTTAATGTTTTCTTGCGTTTCATAGCTCATAGAAGATTCTAAAATCTGACTAGTTGAATAAGAAACAGAACATTGATCACTAATAAAAGTGTTAATGGTATTATCCTCTGTTTCTATTTTGAAATGAAGGGCATGCCCAATGGTAAGGACCAGTCTGATTTTTTTTTTTTAGGTTCATGCCCTTCCATTGGTATAGGTTTTCGTTTGACTAATGGTTTTTCTGGTGGGCTCGGTTGTGTAGGAGGGTAGAGATTGAGGTTCTTTGTGACTGTCCCATTAGATATAACCATATATCTAGATCGACACCCAATATAGGCATCTGCGGTTGCAAGCCAAGGTCTTCTCAAAATCAAGGGATGACCACTAGTTGGGGATTGTGTTTGTAATACTAGGAGGTCCACGGGATAGTGCCATGAGTCTACCGAAATAGTAATGTCTTCCAACTTCCCTACTGGTTTGAGTGTAGATCTATCTACCAATTCCAAAACAGTGTGAGTTGGTTTAAGGTTTCTAAGACCCAATCCACGCATGGTTTCAAAGGTAATGACATTTATGGTAGCACCCAAATCCACCAGTACGTTTGGTATTTCAACCCCATTAATTTGTACCGTTAGAATTGGATTCCCTAGATCTCCATATTTTACAGGCATGAATTTTCCCAGCATGATGTCAGAAAATTTACTCATCACATGGATGGTTAGTGGATCCCTTGATTTCTTTCCAGGATTTTTAGAAAATTATTATTTAAGAGTTTTCGCATAGATTGGTACATCCCTCATAGCTTGAATTAGGGGGATTTTAAAAAAAATATTTTGTAATTCCCCTATAAAATCAAATTCTTCTAGAGGGCTCTGTTTACTCGAGGCCAATATTTCAGGATATGGTGGATTGACTGGACGTCCCTAGTTAACAGTAGGTTGAGGAGGTGTTTGGTTTGCAATGTCTTGATTTTTTTTATCCCAAAATGTTTTTGGTTCTGGTTCCATAACCTCATTGTCAACTTATTCAATGATAATAGGTGAATTTGGAGCATTCACTACCCGCCTAGATCGTAACTTTATGCCATTAAATTCTGCGGTAGAGATGTTGTATGAAGGAAGGTTGAGAGTGTCAGCTTGCTGAACTCCCTTATTATTAGGATTTGGATTGGGTTGGATGGGAAGCTGAGGTCGAAGGGGTGGATTACCAGGAGGAATATTGGAAGGTAGCTGGAGTTGTTGTTGTGGCATAGGTTGGGGGAATTTTCCTGGAGGATAAAGTCCATGCGAGTTTTGGGTCCATGAAGGGTTCCAACTAGTCTGAGGGAACCATGGTTTCCAAGGTGGATATTGACAATACTGGGGCCATGCTGGTGAAAAAGGTACAGACTGGGGACCCATATTAAAATTATTGAAATACTGGGATGCGTCCTGAGGCATACCTTGATTCATATTCCGTGGTCGTGGTTGCCATGGCTTCTTCGATCACATGAAATACAGTTTATCCACTGCGCTCTCTTCGATTTCTCTTTGAAAGAATTCCTTCAATCCTAGCAAGGAAGGGCACGTGCTGCTTGCAAATTGCACAGGCTTCAACTGTGTTCAATTGACATTCCCATTAGGGGAATTTTGAGGTCTAAAATGGGCCTCCTAAGGAAATAATAAAATAATAGCTAAACCAATAAAATAATATTTATGAATTTGCAATTCACTTTTTGCACCACAATCCACGTAACCATAGTTAAATTCAATTCAAAAGTTGTACCAAAATAAAATTAATAAATTTTTTTTATTGATGTGACTATAAATAAGAATGAGATTTTCAAGAAAAAGTTATTATCATTGAACAACTAATGCATTTGTCCTTTGTACTTAAATGACTTAAAATAAAATTTAAATTTAAATTTGTAAACTATTAATTAGATTATATGTTATTAATTAAAATTTATATTATTTAAATTGTATAATAACATGTAAGTAATATACTATATATAAATAATATAATATAATATAATACAATATAATATAATATAATAAATGTATAGGGATATGCATTGTTTCTTTCAAGAATTATGAAATGACAATAATATATTTTATTCAAAAAGTGTGAAATGACATTTATTATGAGTACTTCACTTTGAATTTAAAAGTACTTAGAGCACTACCATGGTTAACCATGAGTTTTTATCCACCATTGAGAATGTGACAAGTAAGCACCTTAACCATTAAAGGTACCTTAACCAAGCGAGTTTTTATCCCTAATGCCACCTTAACCATTAGGGATGATGTCATCCCCTAAAATGTGATTGGTTCTCATAAAGTGAATTTTGATTGTACATTTTCCTTAGGAGGCCCATTTTAGACCTCAAAATTCCCCTAATGTTCAGCGGATATTTCTTTCTACTCTGAGGGCAGAATATGGCCATAGTCCTCTCCAAATCCAGTTGTTTCTGCTTTGCTTGCAATGTGTCCATCTGGGCAGATAGTGTACTTAGGATATCAATCCTTAGGTTATCCAGTAGATTTCTAATTTCCGCCTTTGTAACCCCTCCACGAGATGTTTTTTATGACATAATTCCTTGTCTATTTCTTGCATCCCCTTGCAAACTTTGGATGCACAGCCCGCAGATGGTATCGAAGTCTTCCATCAAAATAACCCCTTTTCCTAATATGTTTAAAAGCTCCTGAGAATCTTCCCTTAGTGCCTGGAGAAGAATGATCTTCAGAATTTTCTTGTCCAGGTCACTATGGCCTGACCTCTACAATGTATATTTAAATCGCTCTAAACAATCTTCCATATTCTCATCTTCTTTCTGCATAAACTTGAAAATTTCCTCCTTGATATCATGGGACTTACAGTAATCCTGGTATTTCTCCAAAAAAATGGTTCTCATGTCATCCCATGAGGAGATAGTTTTACCCCCCAAACCCATGAACCATCGCAAGGTCATTCCCTTCAATGTAGCAGGGAATATCTTCAATTTCTAACCATCAACAATATAATCGTACCCCCGACAGATAATATCAAATTCAAAGAGGAATGTATCGGGTTCTTCAGAGGAAAGCCCATGAAAATTGGGTAGAGTTGTTAAAGGGATATGTTTCATTGGTGTATCACCTCTGATGTCCCCAATTAGGAAATAAATAGAGGAAGTTGCAGGTGCCATAAATATCCTCTAATACTCACCCAGGATTTCGACTGGTTTTGCAACTGATATTTGAGGTGATTCAATCATAGGAGGTTTCACAACACTTCCTCGGTCTTGTGGTGATGCAAACTCCTTCATAAGTTCTTCTTCTTCCCCACTAGAATTTCTCAATTCATCAGATCCCTTGCTCACAATTTCCTCTCCTTCTACCAACAACAGGGGTGTTTCTTCTACTGATACTCTATTTACCTCTTCTTTTTCCATTGAAGGGTTATCTCTGGTACAGTGGATGGCACTGGCTTCACAACCAATTTCCCCTCATATTTCGTCTGAGTCCTCCCCCTGACAACAACCCATGAGGATGCTTCTAATTCATCCTTTGTGATAAGTTCCTGGATATACGTGATCCTTCCCAAATCTGTTCTTCCTTTCTTTTGGGGTCCTCCTCTACCCCTTCTATTCAAATCTTTGTTTATGCAACTGTTGAGGGGAAAAGCATGTAAAAAAAACTTCTACGCTTGGTACTGGGAGCATGGTAAGAGAAATTCCCTCCCCAGGACGAGAGATTGGGTTTTTAACAAAAAAAAAAGAAAAAAAGTGAATCAAATGAAATCTTAAGCTCAAGACCTAGAGCAGTGTAGCATTTCCCTCCCCAGGACAAGAGATTGGGCCCTAAGAAATCATCAAAAAGAAAAGCAAAGAAAAGAAAACAACTAACGCTCAGGACCTAGAGCAGGGTAGCATTACCCTCCTTAGGATGAGAGATTGATCCTTAAATCAATATGAATTGTGTTCTTGCACCTTTGTTATCCTCCCCGGCAACGATGCAAAAATTTTGGTGTCCAATTATGAATAAATTTTCAAACCCTTTCCCACATAAATTAATCAATCAGGGTGTGTTTGTTATTGCAAGGTTAACGCGACAAGTATATGCAGATACAATGGCACAATTATTATATCAATCGTGGATTCGATAATTAACAAAGAAACAATCACTGTAACAGCAAATAAAGAGATGGCAGTATTAAATCGTAAAGCTTACAATGCATTCATAGAACTAAGATTATCAACAAATGTGTCTATTTTCACAGCAATTACAAATAATACAAAACAAGAAATAGAAATAAAAACATACAGGGGATATGCAACACCTGATTGGAGAGTGGGTCCAACTCTTTGATCAGGGCTGCGATATACTCACAAACTCATAGAAGTAATAGGAAAATAACTTGCATTAACTTGATAAATAATGTTTTATTATACAACTCAATTCCTTACATTACCAACCCCCAACTCACAGCTTCAGAGCCTTTCTTATACAAGTTTTTATAATGACTATTCCTTAAATCTCGGCAACTAGTGCCTACAAATATACAACATTATAATAGACAAACTAAATTCTAAAGAAGGTAGAAAGAGGATCTAGAGTCGTTGTGTTTTTGCAGCGCAGCCAAAATAACGCTTCCAACTCAGATCTGTCCCAGCAATTGCGGATATGGTCATTCGACCATCAAATCTATGAAAATAGTGACATTAATAAATCGCATAAGTTAACAATCCTCGTGACTTTACTTCATCAACTAAATATTCCAAGAAGACATATAGAGGGTTTTACTTGTACACTTTATAACATGACTTGAATATTAATGATGCAAATGGGTAAAGAAAGTCGGGTAGAAATGGAAGGAAAAGATATATAGATTTGGCTCCCAACAAGCTACAATGGGTGAAACTTTGGCCTCACAGTTTGAGTTGGACTTCTCTCTCATCGCATGCGTGGCATCAACTGTGATGGTATCTATGTGGTACTTGGATAGTGGAGCATATTTCCACATGACGGGAAACAAAGAACTCTTTAGTATCTTGGAGGAGAAGGATCTTCAGATGCACATCGAGATGGGGGATGATGGGAGGTATAATGCTACCAGGATTGGTACAGTTACTTCCCAGAGACACTCAAGTAAAACTTTCTTATTAAAATATTTCATGCATGTACCAGGCTTGAAAAAGAATTTAGTTTCAAATGCTTTGTTGGAGGATATTGGATATGATGTGTCTTTTAGTGAAGGAATGGTGTTCCTTAGTCAAAAATCCACAACATAGGTAAATAAGATTAGGGTTCGCATAAAGAACCTCTACAAATTTGATGTCGATGGATCTGCAACATTGAGCAGTAAATCAGGGAAGGTGGTGAGCCGAGATACAGGTGAGTTATGGCACAATAGATTGGGCCATCTACACCAGAGTGCTTTGAGGATCATGTAGCAGATTTATACAAGTATTCCAAAGGGTAATCTTGTGCAGATATACACATGCAAGGGATGTACCATGGGGAAGTATGACAAAGCCATGCAATTTTCCCTTGAGAGGGAGCTTGATTTGCATGTAGATGAGGAACTATTAGTTCCAAAGGATGAACCTCAGGATGTGGAGCAGCCACAAGCAGAGGATCATGGAGTGGCAGAAACCACTCATGCAGAGCCATCCACCAAAAATGGTAGGAATCACACCAGAGAGGCTGACAGATTGATGCTAGATGCGACATATCATGTAGGTACACCTACATCACAGCGCAGACAGGGAAGGTCCCCAGACAGGTATACTAGATACATGGCTCTTATGAGTGAGTGTATTGTGACAGAACCATCCTCTTTTGAGGAAGCAGTGCAGTAGCCAACATAGGTTGATGCCATGGCTGAGGAGTATGACTCTATTATCAGAAATAGTGCATGGGAAGTGGTCCCAAGACCAGCGGGGAAGCCACTAGTTGGATACAGGTGGATCTACAAGGTGAAGAAAACAGAGACCTCCAGGAGGGTGAAATTTCGAGCCATATGGGTAGAGGGAGTACATGTAGCTATACCTCCAAGTGTGAGGCGGGGCGATCTGCAGAATTGATCCCAAGAAGAAATTTGGGCAGAGTCCATTGAGATGGTGTGTCTCATGGATCGAACCTGGCTACGAGGGGCCCACAGTATAGCAGTAGCATGAAGAATCAATTATATTGATGGAGTCAGATGTCAGGAGGACAGAAATCAGAGTGACAGGTGTTGGATACTGGAGCACAAATCATATTTTGGAGTAGTGTAAGGTGCATGGATGTAGATGTCAGCGGCGCAGGGAGTCCAGTAGACATGTGCAGTAGCTAGCAGCAGCCAGAAGACTCTGATGACAGATGCATTATATTGATTTAGTTGTTTTGAGGCTATTCAATTTCAGGAGAGTTGCATGTGCGAACAACACTAGGAATTGTTGCATGCAAGAACATCCCAAAGGTACCGGATCAGGATAGATTAATTCCTTTCTTGTTGAGAGGGAGTGTTGAAATTTGCAACAAGAAATAGTGAAATTGGCATCCAGAAACAACACACACACTGGTGTGGGATCATAGGTCACACTGTGATGGATCCTAGCGACACATTAGTGTGCAATCAATTTTTAAATAAATTGGAAAATTAATTGTAATATTTTCTCATAACAACTTGTAATATTTAATTGTGATAGACTTAGTTAGCTCAAGAATTATGAGTTGAGGGTCAAAGGATAGGCATGTAGAGTGATTCTATTATTAACAAGGTCCAGTTGCAGTTGTAGCACTATTGTAGTGTGAGTGGGATCAGTTAAGTCACATTAATTGAGTTAAAATCAGTTTAATTAGTTCTAATTGTTTGATGAGCTAGTGGAAGATCAAGTGAATTAAAATTGATTTAATTCACCAGTAGCGATCTACCAAGTAACTGATGATTCACTATTTATAGCTGCATGCATGCTAATTCTAGTGGAGACCCAGTTGAGACAAAGGTTCAAGGCAATTAAACTATCAGTTGTATTTTTAGCAAACTGCCCAGAGGTAGTTATAAAACCACAAGAATCCCATGATGAATTGCACAATCAAAGCAGGTTGAGTTTCCTATTTAAAAGGGGTTTAATTCTCTAGGGATTGCATAAGAAGGGTAGGCTGATAATTGGCTATGTATTTGTCCAATTTTTCCTAGATTAGTGTGAAGAAATTGGTAGAGTGTATGAGGTTGTTATGACCGCAAATACATTGTATTGTTTCATGATTCCTTGGTTGTTTATACAATAAATATGGAGGAGTTTTGAGAAGTTGCTTTCCCGAGGAATATCTAGTGTTGTGTATTGATTTACTTATTTCTCTTACTTGCATGTGATTGAGCGATCGAAATTTATATTCTGAAAATATTGTATAAGGATTCAATATCTTGTTTTAGTACATTACATGATCGGATTGAGTCCATTGATATAATTTCTACATGGTATTATAGCTGCGTTATAGATTTTCTACAAGTACCCAGATTCTTTTCTAGGTGTTGCAATAACAGTTAATAAAGGAATAACACGAAAATGATTTTTCATTTCTCTCTTTCTTTTCAGAATTTAGAGAGATTGATTATGTGGTTGGAGATAGAGTTTGGTTCTACAAGATTAGTGTCCATGATTTTATTTCTAAACATTGTTTTGGAGTGCTTGATTAAGTGTTTGCAGGAACTAAAGGCATGAGAAAGATAATCTAGGGTTTTTTTGCAGTTTGTTGTAGTCATTCTCTGTCATTTCCGGTGTTGCACCTCAAATTACACAGACCTTGAATTGACATTAAATGTTGGTCCCTTATTATACCATATACTACACCCAACAGTGACGAGACTCATTAAGATATCATCTATTGTTTCATAGAGGCAGAATTCAATCTGATGATTGTGAAAAAGCTTGTAGGCCCTACAACAGAGGATATTCAGAGAAAAGAACCTTTATTTAATTGTTTTGTTGTAGCATAATTTTCAGTGGAGAGTTAGAAGTGATGGCTTCCTCTATAAGGTTTCTATAATTCTTGTGATTGCAAATCTAATGGTGTATTACAAGGGAAATGAGTGTTTGCATGGCAGAATTATTTTTGTTTGTTGTTTGTGATTGCAGAGAGAAATTATTATGTACATGGTTGTAGTATTACTTCTATGTTTTGCTCAGAAATTGGATGGATGAGTTGTGTGTTTAGAATTGATGTACTACTGATGGAGTTGCATTGAGAATATGTTTTGTAGGAGGTTGGAGGTTATTGTTGATGCAGAATTTTGGCATATGTTGCATGTTGCACTATGAGAAAAATTCTTGCATATGTTGCATGATGCACTATGAGCAAAATTGTATGAGTGAGATCTTGTGTGTTGAGTTGAGTTCTTGAGATAACCAGAACTTATATATGATGCTAGTTTGAGTTATTTAGGTTTGATATGTTGTTGATGTATTTGGGTTTGTTGTTGAGTTGGTGTTGATGTATTGAGGTTATCAGAGAAAGAAAGTTGTTGTTGTTTTTTCCAAGGGTCTAGTTTGAAACATTATGAAATGTGGCCCTAGATTATCAACAAATCGAGATAGATTGGTGAAGAAGGAATGGGTGTTCCTTTTCGATGGTTGTCAATAGCTTCAATAAAGGGAGTAGCATTCTCATAGTACAATGGGTGTTGGGAAAGGCTTGTTGGGGGTAGTGGCTTCCAGTGGATGGGTGTTCACAAAGTCGATTTAGAGTGAGAAACTTCCTTGTTGGAAATAGCCAGCTATGATGATGTAAAATGATTTGTTTGATTAATAAAATTTGAAGTAGAGTAGCAACAACAACAAAGGGTGGTTTTTGACCCGGCATAGGTTTTCCACCAGAGATCCTGGTGTTCATTGTGCATGAATGTGTGATTGTCTTGATTTACTTTTGTTGAAGAAAAATGTTTATTTACTAATGAATTAATGTGTGTTTGCATGAAGAATTGATATATGACTACATGAGATAAATTGTGAAAAATATTTAAGAAGTTATCGCTATTTTATCACTTTCAACAATGAAAACACCACTTCATGCTATAACCATTAATCATAAGGTTTTGCAATAGGATAACAATCAACAAAAATCCTATGAATAGATGATGATGAAGGTTGGAAAAGCCTCGACCCTTAATCATCATGCTACCCAGTATTCAAAGTATTTTGAAAAAAGTGGAGGCACTATCTATTAGATAAAGAGACCATCATCCATACTAAGCATTAACTTCTACAATACTTGCAAGCAGATAGTATACTTTTGAGTATTTTTAGAAGAAATTTTTTTTTTCCAATTACCTTTTTTTTTTTTTTGCCATTTAAAAAAAAATAAAAAAACCTTAAATCATTTTCCTTTTAAAATTCTAACATAAAATATAATTAAATTGTTAACTATTAAACCTACTCGAATTATACTTATTATTGAATTTATCACTTATATATTAATATAATTTCTTAATCCCAAAATTATCACCTAAAATAATATACTCAAATATAATAAGTAAAGAAATATCATACCATCATAAAAAGCAAGAACTACAATGTGAATCCATAACATAGCTTTGCTGCCTTCGCTTAATGTCACTATCATGGAAGGAACGAATAAGGGTACATAGAACGCCGTTTCAGTTTCCGCTGAATTTCCCAGAATGACTTTGATTTCAACGAGCCTAGAAGAAATATAAACAGAATACAGCGTATATAAGAACAAAAGTTGGTCTGGGGTAAGCCTCAAATATTAATTGAATTGGTAGAACCATCTGTACAAACAAAAAGATTAGGAACAATATATTCAAATCCTTAAAGTTCACTTTGAAAAAATCCACTTTCATCCAAAATTTTCAAAAGGTTGAAACCTACCTAATCACCATTCCTCCTATTTATCTTATAACTCATGGAACAGGATTATAACTTAAATGTGTAATGAGAATGAAATTATTTCAATGCAAGTAGTTTGATTATTATATTACTTTATAGCTAGAATTTTGGAGCAAAGAAAATTAAGCAATTTGACCATGGTTATTATTTTATACTTGGAATTTTGGAGCAAATAAAAAGTAAGCAATGTGATTATGGAAGAGGGGAGTAATAGATAAGGTTGATTTTAAAGGAAACCAAGAAAATTGTTTTGTAGTGTTTGAAAAATGAAATGAATAATTAAGTTGATTTTTTTTAAGCATTAAGATTAATTAATAAAGGTTTTTAAGAATAATTAATTATAAAATGATAATTAAAATTTGAGAAAAAGTTTTAGGAAAAATTTTATTCACTAAATTAACAAGGAGGTGGCAAGATTTGGACAAAAAAAGGTTTCAAACTCTTCATTAAATGATGAAGAGAAAAATTAAAAAGTTTACCAGAGATATTAATCTTCTTACTCTTATTAATTATGAGGGTATTTATGAAATAATGAAGGCACTTGTTATATACTGAGATAGTCTCCTTTAATAAGATGTCCATGCTCATTCACTTGCAACAAAAAATATGGGTTTTACTTCTCATAATGGGATATCACCTTGAATGTTTAATAAATCACGATTCCAATTATTTCCTTGCACTAGTAGAAAAATGGAGGTATTATCCACCAAAATTCTTTTAATTCTAGTTTGGGGGAGATTTTCTCTATATCGTTCTATGTGCACTTCTCATTTGAGAATTCCTTTGGGAACTTCGAAAATTATGTAGTTGTAGGCTTCTTCTTCTGCATGGTTGTGATCTCTAGAACCAAAAATCTTGGAGGATGCCTTATTTCTGTCACAATGTCAATCAAGTGAAATTGTCCATGCTAAATACATATATTATACTCAGTCAAATTAGTGCCAAGTGAATCTTCTTTGCATTGTCTCAATTTGTAAATCCATTGATATTGAGAAAGTATAGGATGTTTTTGGATGGTCTTCAAAACATCAATGACAAATGAACTTGGTTTATAAGCACAAAGGGTGTTCCCCATGTGTGAAGCCTTATAAATTAGAAGACAAGTAAGTATTCAAGAAATCCTTAGTTTAGAACCGGCATCGCAAACAAGAGTTTAGGAAGAAAATAAGAATAAGGAAATAAATTTGTTAATTGGAACAATACATCACCAAAACCAGGAGATTGTGCATATTAAAAGGAAATGTGCCTTGTTCAAGTACATATTGTTGGCATAATGGTGTGCATGGTTCCAGCTAGTTGATGATGCCATTGGTTCATGATGGAAGCTAGCTCATGTTGGCATTGATGTCAACCTTATGATGTCAACCCTTGTAGCCTAGTTGATGTTTGGATGCCATTCATTATAGCATGGTTGTATTTGGTTGTGTTGACATTTGGATGATTGTGTTAGCATTGATGTAAACTATATGAATTCATACACATGATGGTTAGATGTTGGCATTGGTTTGTTTGTTGATGTTACTACAGGTGGATGATGCAATACATGTGATGGAGATGATGATTGACACGCTAGTTGAGTTGGCAACTACGTCTTCATGCTTATGCTCATGGAGATGACCTTTTGCAGTATGATGGCCTTCTGTTTGATGATGGATATGTGCTACCGAGTATTACAGGTCTGTCAAAGGTGTTGCAGGTTGTGGATATGATTTTTGGACAGTGGAGGACTTGTTGGCACTCTTTCCAACCTTGTTTGTTGGCCTTCTAGGTCAATTTGGCAGTGACACTTGGGACACATGTTTGATCTAATTGCAGATGCATTAAAGGTTGTGTCAAAGGTTTGGAGGCTTGTATAGGTGTTGGAGAAGGTGATCCAACATGTGGAAAAGGTTTTGAGCTAAAGACTTGATGTTTATCTTCATCCTTTGCCCCAATCGCATGGCACCAAGCTTGTGCATGCGGCTAAAGGCCCTTAGACACTGGCAGACAAGCTTATGCATGCGACTGAAGCTTCCAGTCGAGTTTTTCCAATGTTATGCATGTGACTAAAGGCCCTTGGATGTTGGAAGATAGGCTTATGTATGCGACTGAAGCTTCCAGATGAGTTTTTCTGGTGTTATGCATGCGACTGAGGTTTTTCACGAGATTTTCTTCGTGGTCCTCACGTTGATCGGAAGAAAATTAGCAAGGAAATTCCTCGAAGCTTATAGAATTAATTGAAAAGGTCAGAAATGTTTTGAAAAGGTCCTCCAATGATGTGAACATAACTAGTGCACAAGTAGTGGTCTTAGTGGATTGATTTGGTCTAATTTGTGAACTCTTGATCCTAGCCCCAAGCTCAATTTCACCCTACATGTTTTATATTCATCACTAGGGTGTTGTGTTTTGGTTGATGGTGAGTGTATGTGGGTAATAAAAGGTTGCATAGTGTGATTATGTTTCAAACCTACTGGAGAGTATACATTTTCCAGTGAGTAAGTGTAAATGGTATAGAATGGAGAAGATATGAAGCATGTTGCAAAATGGATCAGATTTGAAGTTGTTGGAGTAGAGATTATTTTGAGATCTTTTGTATGTTTCTGGTGTATATTTTGTTGGTGATTATCGCACTTATTTTTGCAAGAGTTGTTGATGCATTTGGAACATAGTCATAGTGTCTCATGATGTTGATTGTATTATGTAGCATTCATATTTGGGTGTGAGGATTTGATATTATGTTGTTGACGGTATTCAGTTTTGATGTGACCACCATTTTCTTAATTTGAGAGGAATACTTCTTGTGGTATTTCTATTTTGACTTGATGATGATAGCTTGTTGTTGAGAGCATGTTTATAGAGATGAATTCTTGTTGAGTAGAGCATCTTGGATCCAGTTTGAAAATAGATGAAAGGAGATACACATAGAGGAGAGGAGAGTGACTTCATGAGAGAGGAACAGTGATACTGAAGCTTCAACACAAGGAATAGTTTCTCAATACAATGGTATTTGGATAGTCCAATCGGATTTGGGCGAGGATTGATTGATCATGGTGGATTTCAGTGGATGGTAGTCTCTAGATCCATGGAGAACATAGTCTTCCGAGCTGATCAGCAAAATCGAGTCTACAGGATTATCAGATTCAACTGATTGTATATGAGGTCAAGTCTCCATGTTTATGGGAGTCAAAAAAATCTATGTAAAAGACATATTATTCTTAATAGAAGATTCATAGCATCACAGCAGCAACAAGGGTGGTTTTTTTCCTAGTGAATTTTTTCCACCAGATAGATTGTGTCTCTTGTATGGGTGTGTTTTTTATTTGATGATTCTTGTTTCTCTAATGAATATCTTGTTTTAGCTGCTTATATGGTTTATATTCATGAGATTATTTAATGTGTTGTTAAAAAGTCACACTATTGATTCGCCCCACCCCCCTCTCAATAGTGCTCAAAGGTTTCTAACAATTGGTATCATAGCAGGACTCTTGGTTGCAGTTTGATCACTAGAGAGTATATCCAGGGTTTGTTGGTGGAAATTGAAAATTGTGTTTCATAATGGTATAAGGTTTGGCACAAAAATGTAAAATATCAATTATTATCTTGTGGATCTAACATTTGGAGAATAGTATGTGAAGGTCGTGGAAAGGATTCAATTGCAAATGAATTTTTGCAGCAGGATGCAAAAGGAAAATGCATAATATACAAGAATCTTCATGATGATGATATGAAGAGGCTAGTGGGTTTCCTGCTAAATAAATGTGGGACAAGCTCGGAATCCTTATTTCGTGATGGCACTAGTTGTAATAAGGAAAATGAGAAGAAGAAGAAGAAGACAAAAAAAAAAAAAGAACAAAAAGAAGGGCCTTCAAAAACAAGAAGCTCAACCACAAGAGTCTCATTCTTCTAGTGCACATGATTCAACAGATGATGAGAAGAGATCATAAAATCATGAATCCAAAGGTATAAACATTAATGATTTTCTTTTGATTTATAATTATGATGATTCAGATTTAGATCATGTTGAAGCACATAATGAAGATGAGAATTTTGTTAAGGGTCTTAGAGATGGGATTTCTAGACTAACAATTGCATGAAAGGATGAAGAAAATTTTTTGCACATCTGTGGTGATAAGGAGGAAAAACTCAAGGAAGAGATTGTGAGCTTAAAAGTTAAATTGGCAGAAGCAGAAAATCTTGAGGAAGGTATGAGGAAGCAGTACCAAGAGAAGGAAAAAGAGGTTGAGAAATTAGAAGTTGAAGTGGTTTCCTTGAGAAAGCCGCGGAATATGGAGAAGAGCAAAACTCAAGGAAGAGATTGTGAGCTTAAAAGTTAAATTGGCATAAGCAGAAAATCTTGAGGAAGGTATGAGGAAGCAGTACCAAGAGAAGGAAAAAGAGGTTGAGAAATTAGAAGTTGAAGTGGTTTCCTTGAGAAAGCCGCGGAATATGGATAATTTGCTTGAGATCCTAAGATCACCATTGGATAAACCTTATCTTGGATTTCAAAATGGTGAGTCTAGTTTGCATGCGAGAAAAAATAACAAAGAAGAACCCAAGAAACCTGTAGAAAACAATACCAGAAGCAAAAGTGAGGATCAAGGAAACAAGAAGTAGATCCAACAACTGAGTAACAAATAAAAGAACCAGTAGCAGGAAAAATAATCAAAACCAACATCAAATAAAAAAGTAGAACTAGCACCAGAGAAGAAAATATCATGGAGCACCTACATTCAGAAGGCATTTTGCTCCTAGATATGACCATGGCATCTCCATTATATTTCAAAGGAAGAAAACTCCTTTTATTCCTTTGGTGCATGAGATACAATACCACTTTTGTCACAAGTTTGGACATGTTGCAGCTAACTATTGGAGAAGAACATATAGATCAAATTAGCAAAGATTGCAACAATATCAACAGCCAAGGAGATTGGCCAATAGGTATAATTGTGATTTTTATGGTTATTATTGCCCATGTCATTTGTTTGGCCAAAAGGCAGTATATTGCAGGTCTAACCAATAGAGGAGAAGCACATTCCATGCAAGGTTTAGATCTTGAATGAGTAAAATAAGAGTCGATCCTCTTGGCCATTTGGAGTGTTATATATGCCATAGATTTGGACATGTGGAAAGAGATTGTTTGTTGCCCCGTTACTCAAGACAAAACTATCAAAAGTAGCAAAAACAAAGTGGATCTAGCACAAAACCAATGAAGCAAGAAAGGAAGCAAGTGAAGGAGGATAAGAAGCATCCAAAGTCCGTGTGGAGAAAGAAGGAGAAATAGATCTTCAAGTAGTGAAGAGCATTCCCTTATGCATTCCATGATTATTTCATTTATATTTATAGAGTATTGCAGAATTCATGAGAGGTGCACAACCTCACAGGGGGAATTGGTCGCTTGATGAGTTTGAGATTATTGCAGCAACACTTGATGGGTTCTGTGGAGCCTCATGCACATTCAGGTCCACAGGATTAACTTGTCTCTTAGAGGTATATTGAGCTCAGGGGGAGCTATGCATGGTATGATGTTTTCCTAGATTATTTGGCATATTCTTCGTTGTTTTCACTCAGTCATTTTCAGTAGATTTATGTGTGCTTTCATGAGTGAAAAGGAGTACATTTTTCAGCCACATATATTTGTTTGGTTTCCACTAATAGTTAGTTGAAAAGATGTGCAACCATGCATAGAATGTACTCATTCCTCCAAACATGTATAGAGATAACATGAGACATGGACCAGCCATGTAATAATTGTTTTATGATGATTACTACAACCATGTATTTGTTATTGTATCATATTTTTGTATTGGTTGAGAGGCAAGTCGTTAGTATGTTTAGTCACCTTCGTGATAGGCTTGTTATGGAGGAGTATCATGAGTCTATTTTGCAGCCATATGTATGGTCTAATGATGCTGTAATAGTCATGATGTATTATGTATTTGATTCACTGGCCCATAGGATATGATCATAGAAGCTATGTAATTCATTGAAAATCTATGCAAAATGCTCATGAAGCCATGTACTTATGGTGTACAATCATTGGGTCATTTAATCACGAGTCTTGAGGTCATGTTATGGTCATATATTAGTCATGTATGAGGTCTTTGTATCGATGCTACAACCATGTATGTATCAAAAGATGATGAAAAAGGTTGGAAAAGCCTCAACCCCCAATCATCATGCTACCCAATATTCAAAGTATTTTGAAGAAAGTGAAAGCACTATCTATTAGATAAGGAGACAATCATCCATATTGAGCATCAACTTGAACTTTAAGATATTTTTAAAAGAAATATTTTTTTCAATTAGCTATTTTTTTGCCATTTAAAAAAACTTTAAAAAACCTTAAATTATTTTCCTTTTTAAAATTTTATCTAACATAAAATATAATTAAATTCTTAACCATTAAACCTACTCAAATTATACTTATTTATCACTTATATATTAATGATTTATAATTTTTTAATACTAAAATTATCACATAAAATAATATACTCAAATATAATATTTAAAGAAATACCATACCATCATAAAAAAGCAAGAACTACAATGTGAATTCCATAACATAGCTTTGCTGTCATCGCTTAAATGCTGCTTGCTTTCGGAATAACTATTAATGTCACTATCATGGAAGGAACGAATAAGGGTACATAGAACGCCGTTTCAGTTTCCGCTGAATTTCCCAGAATGACTTTGATTTCAACGAGCCTAGAAGAAATATAAATAGAATACAGCGTATAGAAGACCAAAAGTTGGTCTGGGGTAAGCCCCAAATACTAATTTAATTGGTTGAACCATCTGTACAAAAAGACTAGGAACAATAGATTCAAATCCTTTAAGTTCCACTCTAAAAAAATCCACTTTCATCCAAAATTTTCAAAAAGTTGAAAACTACCTAACCAACATTCCTATTTATATTATAACTTAAATGTGTAAATGTGTCACAATCAGAATGAAATTATTTCCATGCAAGTAGCTTGACTATTATATTACTTTATAGTTAGAATTTTGGAGCAAAGGAAAGTAATGAAAATAAGCAATTTGACCACTATTGTTATTTTATACTTGGAATTTTGAAGCAAATAAAAATAAGCAATGTGATTTTGGAAGAGGGGAGTATTAGGGTTGATTTTAAAGGAAACCAAAAAAATTGTTTAGTAGGGGTGGAAAAGTGAAATGAATTATTAAGTTGATTTTTTTAAAGTATTAAGATTAATTAATAAAAAGTTATAAGAATAATCAATTATAAAATGATAATTAAATTTTTGAGGAAAAAAAAAAACTTAAGTAAAACTAAAGTATTTTTTAAAGATTATTCACTAAATTAATAAAGAGGTGGAGAGATGAAAGATTTCAAACTCTTCATTAAATGATAAAAAAAATATTATAATTTTATTAGAGATATTAATCTTCTTACCCTTATTAATTATGAAAGTATTTATGAAATAATGAAGGCACTTGTTATATAGTGAGATAGTCTCCTGTAATGAGATGAGATGTTCATGCTCATTTACTTGCAACAAAAAATATGAGTCATACTTTTCATAATGGGATATCACCTTGAATGCTTAATAAATCATGATTCCAAGTAGTGGAAAAATGGAGGTATTATCCACCAAAATTCTATTAATTCTAGTTTAGGGGGAGAGTTTCTTTATATCATTCTATGTGCACTTATCAATTGAGAATTCTTTTGGGAACTTTGAAAATTATATGGTTGTAAGCTTCTTTTGCATGGTTATTATCTCTAGCCCCAAAAATCTTGGAGGATCCCCTCTTTCTGTCACAATGTCAATCAAGTGAAATTGTAATACTAAGACTCCATATCTATGATGCTTGAGGTATTTCCTTTCCCTTGAGATGTCCTTAATGCTCCTAAGTTATGAATTGGAATTCTGATGAGGTCTAAAGGTGTTAGAGAGGTTTTCATGATGTATCAAGTTCCCCTCTATAGTTGAGCTTCATGATTGATGTCCCTTGATATATTTTTTGCACTTATGAGTTATTTTATGCATTTATGATGACTATGCCATGTATAATCTCAGCAAGATGTTGCAGAGTTGGTTTGAGGCTTTTCATGGCTTAGACAACATTTAAATATGCTAGAGATGTTGATCAAGAAGTTGGAGGCAGGTTTGAGTTAGAGATTTTGAGTACTGGCCATTCCCTGCCCCAACCGCTCCCATGTAAGATTGTGGGAGAGGATGAAATGTTCCAATCGTTGGCTGAATCTGTTTTGGGAGAAGTTACAACCTAAATTTCATAGTTTTGTGAGTGCAGTTGAGATTGTAAGTCACGAATTCTCTGGATTCCTCATGTGCCTTGGGCGATTTAAATGTTTTTATGATGTTTCTTGTTCGGTAATTTTCATAGAAGTTTCCAATTGGCCAAATCAACATACTAGAATGTAGTTTAAGGTGTGAATTTATTGATGGATTGTGTAGTGGAGATAATTGAGTGGTATGTTTAAATAGAGGAGCAAGAAACCAATTTTGTGTTAGATAGTGTGCTCAGTGACATGTAGAGGTAAGGTAGAAGTCATAGGTTGAGCTCCAAAGAGGGTGAAAATTGTCAGATGAATATGGCAGAGATCAGAGAGTGAGGAGACCCATAAGATATAAACTATTATTTCAGAGAGGTAGAATTTGATTAGTTGATTGTGATAAAGTTTACAGACCCTGTAGCAGAGGATATTCAAAGACAAGAACCTTCATTTAATTGTGTTGTTGCGGTAGAATTTTTAGTGGAGAGTTATAAGGGATGTATTGTTCTATAAGGTTTCTAGCATGCTTATGATTGTAAGGCTAATGGTGGATTGTAAGGCTAATGGTGTATTGTAGGGAAACTCAATGATTGCTTGGAAAAATTATTTGTGTTTGTTGTTTGTGGTTGTAGAGAGAAATTGTTATGTGCATGGTTGTAGTATTACTTCTTTGTTTTGCTCAGAAATTTCATGGATGAGTTTTTCCTTTAGATTCAATGTACTACTGATGGAGTTGCATTGAGAGTAATTTTTGTAGAAGGTTGGAGGTTATTGTTGCTGCAAAATTCTTGCATATGTTGCATGTTGCACTATGAGTAGAATTGTATGAGTGAGGTCTTGTGTCACTGATTTGAGTTCCTAAGAAAGCTAGAGCTTATGTATGTTTCTAGCTATAGTTGTTGAGGTTTGATATGTTGTTGATGTATTGGTATTTTTTGTTGAGTTGGTGTTGATGTATTGAGGTTATCAGAGAAAGAAAGTTGTTATTATTTTATGCATGGGTCCAGTTTGAAACATTATGAAATATGGCCTTAGATGATCAACAAATCAAGATAGCTTGGTGAAGAAGAAATGGGTGTTCCTTGCCGATGGTGGTCAGCAGCTTCAGTAGATGGAGTAACATTCTCATAGTCCAATGGGTGTTGGGAGAGGCTTGTTGTGGGTAGATGCTTCCAGTGGATGGGTGTTCACACAATTGATTTAGAGTGAAAAAATTCCGTGTTATACATAGCTAGCTATAGTGATGTAAAATTATTTGTTTGATTAATAAAATTTGAAGTAGAGCAGCAACAACAACAAAAAGTTGTCTATTACCTGGAGGGGGTTTTCCACCAAAGATCCTTGTGTTCATTGTTGTTAGAAAATTATATATTACAGAGCAGTGGAACACATAAAATATGTGGAAACATAAACATAGAAAACATATAAAACAAGAGAGACACAGATATAAGTGGTTCACCCAATTTGGGCTACGTCCACCCTGAACAACCAGTCCTTCCTTTATATTATCCAGCAAGATGAAGAGACACAACCTACAGCAGATCCATTGTAATATCCTCTACTCTCTCTCACAGTCCCCCTTTATGTTTCATGCTCACAATACGCATATCATACACAACTGCAATACAATACCCTCATACAAAATGAGGGGTTGCCTTCTAGGGAAAAAAACCCTAAATTAAACATAACTTCTACCATCAGATCATCCACCTAATGAACGAACCAGATTGACTACTAAATTAAAATATTTTACAGGGAAATTTTACATATGTTTTTAGCTTCGGGGGCGCTTCCCCTGAAACCCCCCGCTAGGCGGGGCTCCAAAAGGTCGCCGCTGCACCCCCATGGACCCCCCTAGTCGTGATTAAATGAGGAGCGACATTGCTGCCCTGTTAAGAACAGAGGTCTAACGCGGAAATACATCTAAATAAAGACGATAATCAGGCTCCACACCCAACAATATCCCACTTGGAGATTGATTGTAGCAACTCCACTACTGCTTCATTTACTGGACAATTAATCCACTTTGGACCTGGTTGTTTCCCGTCTTCATCATCATACTTGAATACTAATTAAAAATGAGCAGAGCCTCAGTTTCTCCCTGGTTACAAATTTATTTAACATATCTGCACAATTCTAGATAGTGTGTATCTTTTCCAGCTTCAACTATCCATCTTCCAACACTGATTGTATTAAATGGTACTTGAGTTGTATGTGTTTAGTCCTGGAATGAAATGTTGAGTTCTTTGCAAGATGAATGGAACTCTGGTTGTCATTATATAACCTTCCCATATCCTGCTTCTAACCCAATTCATCCATAAACCTTTGTCATTGTATAACCTTCCCATCTGTTGCTTCTTACCCAATTCACCCAAAAACCTTTGTAACCAAATCATTTCTTTACTAGCCTCTGTAGAAGCAACATAATATACTTATGTTGTTGAAAGTGCAACAACGCTTTTCATTTTTTAAACCCAACTGACAGTTGTTACACCTACAGTAAATACATACCCCGTATTTCTCCTCATGTTATCTCTACCACGTGTCATATCTACATCAACATATCCATGTAAAGAATTGTTTGAACCACCAAATGAAAATGCTTGATTTGTGGTACTTCTCAAATATCTGAGAATTCATTTCATTGCTATCCAATGTTATTTTCCTGGATTGTTCATGTACCTGCTTACAAATCCCACTACATGTGCAATATCAAGCCTTGTGTAGACCATTGTACACATTAAGCTTCCAATTGCTGATGCATATGGAAATTTAGACATATAATACATTTCTTCTTGGGTCTTGGGGCACATCTCCTTGCTAAGTTTGAAATGGATAGCCAAAGGTGTACTAACTGGTTTTGCATTCTACATATTAAATATTTCCATCATCTTTTGTATGTAGTCATTCCAAGACAATGTTAATTTGCAATTTTTCTTGTCTCTAGTTATTCTCATACCAATGATTTGTTTTGCAGCTCCCAAATCCTTCATTGCAAATGAATTTGACAATTTTCTTTTGAGTACATTTATTTCCTGCATGTTATACCCTGCAACAAGCATGGCATCTACATACAATAAAAATATAATATATTTTCCATCATTTTTCTTTTTCAGATAAACACAATGATCAGAGTGACATCTAACCTTGTTTAGACATAAACCTGTCAAATTTTAGATACTACTGCCTTAGAGCCTGTTTTAAGCCATACAAGCTTTTCTTTAACCTACACACTAATTTTCCCTTCCCTTTGACCTCATATCCTTGTGGTTGCTGTATACAGATCTCCTCCTCCAAATCTCCATGGAGAAATGTTGTCTTTACATCTAACTGTTCAAGATGCAAATATTCATTGCCTCTGAAGACTTAAAATAGTTGATTGAAGTCATCTTAACAACGAGAGAAAATATTTCATCAAATTCAATACTTTTCTTTTTTTCAAACCCCTTCACCACAAGTATAGCTTTGTACCCTATTTTCCTCCATCTTCTTCCTTTGCTTTCATAAACCCATTTATTCTTGCAATGTTGTTTTACCTATAGGCAACTGACTAAGTCCCAAGTCTAGTTATGTATTAAGGAGTCCATATCTAGAATGGATAGCTCCCACTTTTCCTGGCTTATTTTCGCACATTTTTCTTCTTCATAACATTCGAGTTCACCAAAATTAGTCAAAAATAAATAATATAATTAAGGAGAGTATCGTTCAGAGGGTCTACTTATCCTGGTAGATATTTTGACACCACTTTCTGTTTGAGGTTCCTCTTGATGTTGTGGTGGTTGTTGTTGTTGTGGTTGTTGATTATTATTATTTTCAGGAACCTTTACTTTTTTTGTGATCTCATCAAGAATTGTGTATTATTTATTTTCTTTTTCCTATTTATTTTCCTCCAACTGATTCTTATACAAGACCTTTTCATTGAGTATTTCATTTCTGCTCCTAATGATTTTTTGATTTTCATAATTATATAAGCAATAACCAAAATCATTAACACCATATCCAATAAAGGTACATTCATTTCATTTATCTTCAAGCTTTTTTCTATTTTCTTTATTAATAAGGACAAAGGCCTCACAACCAAAAGGCTTTAAAAATGAGTAGTTTATCATTTTACTTGTCCATGCCTCCTCTAGAATACCACCATCAAAGGAACTTGAAGGCCCTATGTTTATTAGATAAATAGTAGTATCTACAACATCTACCCAAAATTATAAAGGCAATCCTTCATGAATCTCATGCACCTTGCACGCTCCATGATCGTTTTGTTCATCCTTTCTGACACACCATTTTCTTGTGGTTTTCTTGGAACTATCTTCTCTCTGTGAATTCCATGCTCTGAACAATACCTATCAAACTCTTTGCTGCAATATTCAAGTCCATTGCCTTATCTCAGACACTTTTACTTATTTCCTGTCTCAATCTCAAACAAAACTTTCCATTCCTTGAAAGTATCAAACACATCAGATTTATTTTGAATAAAATAAATCCAATTTTTTCCAATTGCATCACCAATAAAAGTAACATAATAACGAGAGCCACCAAGAGATGATACCTGAGCAGGTCCCCATACATCTGTATTCACAAGATCTAATTTTTCTCTCTTCTTTTCTTTCCCAACTCTAAGAAATCTGACTCTCTTCTGTTTTCCATAAATACAATTCTTACATAAATCCAGATCAATATTCTTCAAACCTGACAATAAATTTCTTAAGTGAAGAATCTTCATCCCCTTCTCATTCATGTGTCTGAGCCTATGATGCCATAATGTTGCATATGCTCCTTTGGAAGTTAAATCATTAACAGAGTTGGAAATACCATTGCATAAATACAAAGTACCAACCTTTTCTCCTTTTGCTATTATCACGGCTCCTTTAGTGACCTTTCAGGCTTTATCTGTGAAATTTTTCACATAACCTTCACCGCCTAATTTCCCTGTTGAAATCAATTTTTTCTTCAGATTTGGAACATGCATTACCTCCTTTAATAACCATTGGTTTCCATTTTGCTGTTTTACAAGAACTTTAGCCATTCCAACAATTTTACAGGATTTATCATCACCCATACAAACCTCTCCAAGATCTCCTTGAACATAACTTCATCACAATATTTCTTATCAGGCGTGGCATGGAATGAGGCCCCTGAATCTACCACCCAAGAATCACTAACATTTTCTAAAGAAAGAATCAAATCATCTTGTAACACATCACCTATCACATTTTCTTCATGATTATTTTCTTGTTGTGCGTCTCCTTCTTTTCCCTTCTAATAGTTAGAGTCTTTCTTCACGTGTCCTTTCTTTCCGCATTTCTAGCACACTATCCTCAATCTGGACTTGGATCTTCCTTTCCTTTATTTACTGTGATATGTTGAGCTCTTTCCTCTTTCCATTTTTCTTCCCCTAGTATCTGCACTCAAATAATTACTCGATGTTTCACCGGAGCTTTCCGTCGCAGTTCCTTGCAAAGGATAGCACCAACAACATCATCAAACTTTAAAGTACTAGATCCAAAGATAGATTTACTGATGGTCATAACTAAACCATTCCAACTTTCTGGCAATGAGCACAGAAATAACAGAGCCCTAACTTCATTATCAAATTTTACCCCTACAGAACTTAACTGACTGGTAATCATATTAAATTCATTTAAATGGTCAGCAAAAGATCCACCATCCAACATCTTCATATTAAATAAACGTTTCATGAAATACCTTATTTTAGGTCGAGGGTTTTTCATATAGTTTCGCCAATGCCTTAATTAAACCCTCTATTGTTGTTTCCTTCTAAATATTAAAGTCTACTGACGTCGCGAGGCACAATCGTATTGCTCCAAGTGTCTTTCTATTGAGAATCTCCAATTCTGTGTATGTCATACTCGACAGCTTCTTCTTTTTTTTGCTCAATGGTAGGTACAGATATTTCTGATACAGATAATCTTCCATCTTCATCTTCCATGTCGAGTATTTTTGGCCGTGTAATTTCTCGACCCTGAACCTACCATCTTCCACCATTTCCCCACTCGAACCAGGAACCCTTCTTTCCTGCAATTTTATTAGCCAAATAGACCTTCGTCTCTGATACCAGTTGTTAGAAAATTATATATTACAAAGTAATGGAACACATAAAATATGCAGAAACACAAACACAGAAAACATATAAAACAATAGAGACACATATTTACTGGGTTCACCCAATTTAGGCTACATCACCCCAAACAGCCAGTCCTTCCTTTATATTATCTAGCAAGATGAAGAGACACAACCTACAAGAGATCTGTTGTAATATCCTCTACTCTCTCTCACAGTCCCCCTTTCTGTTTCTCATTCATAATACACACACCATACACAACCACAATACAATACCCTCATACAAAATGAGGGGTTGCCTTCTAGGGAAAAAAACCCTAAATTAAAGATAACTTCTACTGCCAGATCATAGCGGGGCTGTTGGTTGCAGTTTGATTGCTAGAGAGTATATCCGGGGTTTGTTGGCGGAAATTGAAAATTTTGTTTCATAATGGTATAAGGTTTGGCGCAAAAATTTAAAATATCAATTATTATCTTGTGGATCTAACATTTGGAGAATAGTATGTGAAGGTCGTGGAAAGGATTCAATTGCAAATGAATTTTTGCAGCAGGATGCACAAGGAAAATGCATAATCTACAAGAATCTTCATGATGATGATATGAAGAGGCTAGTGGGTTTCCTGCTAAATAAATGTGGGACAAGCTCGGAATCCTTATTTCGTGATGGCACTAGTTGCAATAAGGAAAATGAGAAGAAGAAGAAGAAGACAAAAAACAAAAAAAAAACAAAAAGAAGGGCCTTCAAAAACAAGAAGCTCAACCACAAGAGTCTCATTCTTCTAGTGCACATGATTCAACAGATGATGAGAAGAGATCATAAAATCATGAATCCAAAGGTATAAACATTAATGATTTTCTTTTGATTTATAATTATGATGATTCAGATTTAGATCATGTTAAAGCACATAATGAAGATGAGAATTTTGTTAAGGGTCTTAGAGATGGGATTTCTAGACTAACAATTGCATGAAAGGATGAAGAAAATTTTTTGCACGCCTGTGGTGATAAGGAGGCAAAAATCAAGGAAGATATTGTGAGCTTAAAAGTTAAATTGGCAAAAGCAGAAAATCTTGAGGAAGGTATGAGGAATAAGTACCAAGAGAAGGAAAAGGAGGTTGAGAAATTAGAAGTTCAAGTGGTTTCCTTGAGAAAGCCGCGGCATATGGAGAAGGGTACCATAGCCTTGGATAATTTGCTTGAGATCCTAAGATCACCATTGGATAAACCTTATCTTGGATTTCAAAATGGTGAGTCTAGTTTGCATGTGGGAAAAAATAACAATGAAGAACCCAAGAAACCTGTAGAAAACAATACCGGCAGCAAAAGTGAGGACTAAGGAAACAAGAAGTAGATCCAACAACTGAGTAACAAATAAAAGAACCAGTAGCATGAAAAATAATCAAAACCAACATCAGATAAAAAAGTAGAACTAGCACCAGAGAAGAAAATATCATGGAGCACCTACATTCAGAAGGCATTTTGCTCCTAGATATGACCATGTTATCTCCATTATATTTCAAAGGAAGAAAACTCCTTTTATTCCTTTGATGCATGAGATACAATACCACTGTTGTCACAAGTTTGGACATGTTGCAGCGAACTATTGGAGAAGAACATATAGATCAAATCAGCAAAGATTGCAACAATATCAACAGCCAAGGAGATTGGCCAATAGGTATAATTGTGATTTTTATGGTTATTATTGGCCATGTCATTTGTTTGGCCAAAAGGCAGTATATTGCAAGTCTAACCAATAGAGGAGAAGCAAATTCCATGCAAGGTTTAGATCTTGAATGAGTAAAAGAAGAGTCGATCCTCTTGGCCATTTGGAGTGTTATATATGCCATAGATTTGGACATGTGGAAAGAGATTGTTTGTTGCCCCGTTACTCAAGAAAAAACTATCAAAAGCAGCAAAAACAAAGTGAATCTAGCACAAAACCAATGAAGCAAGAAAGGAAGCAAGTGAAGGAGGATAAGAAGCATCCAAAGTCCGTGTGGAGAAAGAAGGAGAAATAGATCTTCAAGTAGTGAAGAGCATTCCCTTCTGCATTCCATGATTATTTCATTTATATTTATAGAGTATTGCAGAATTCATGAGAGGTGCACAACCTCACAGGGGGAATTGGTCGCTTGATGAGTTTGAGATTATTGCAGCAACACTTGATGGGTTCTGTGGAGCCTCATGCACATTTAGGTCCACAGGATTAACTTGTGTCTCAGAGGTATATTGAGCTCAGGGGGAGCTATGCATGGTACGATGTTTTCCTAGATTATTTGGCATATTCTTCATTGTTTTCACTCAGTTATTTTCAGAGATTTATGTGTGCTTTCATGAGTGAAAAGGAGTACATTTTTCAGCCACAAATATTTGTTTGGTTTCCACTAATAGTTGGTTGAAAAGATGTGCAACCATGCATAGAATGCACTCATTCCTCCAAACATGTATAGAGATAACATGAGACATGGACCAGCCATGTAATAATTGTTTTATGATGATTACTACAACCATGTATTTGTTATTGTATCATGTTTTTGTATTGGTTGAGAGTCAAGTCGTTAGTATGTTTAGTCACCTTGGTGATAGGCTTGTTATGGAGGAGTATCATGAGTCTATTTTGCAGCCATATGTATGGTCTAATGATGTTGTAATAGTCATGATGTATTATGTATTTGATTCACTGGCCCATAGGATATGATCATAAAAGCTATGTAATTCATTGAAAATCTATGTAAAATGCTCATGAAGCCATGTACTTATGGTGTACTATCAATGGGTCATTTAATCACGAGTCTTGAGGTCATGTTATGGTCATATATTAGTCATGTATGAGGTCTTTGTATCGATGCTACAACCATGTATGTATCAATAGATGATGAAAAAGGTTGGAAAAGCCTCAACCCCCAATCATCATGCTACCCAATATTCAAAGTATTTTGAAGAAAGTGAAAGCACTATCTATTAGATAAGGAGACAATCATCCATATTGAGCATCAACTTGAACTTTAAAATATTTTTAAAAGAAATATTTTTTTCAATTAGCTATTTTTTTTGCCATTTAAAAAAACTTTAAAAAACCTTAAATCATTTTCCCTTTAAAATTTTATCTAACATAAAATATAATTAAATTCTTAACCATTAAACCTACTCAAATTATACTTATTTATCACTTATATATTAATGATTTATAATTTTTTAATACTAAAATTATCACATAAAATAATATACTCAAATATAATATTTAAAGAAATACCATACCATCATAAAAAAGCAAGAACTACAATGTGAATCCATAACATAGCTTTGCTGCCATCGCTTAAATGCTTGTTGTTTTCGGAATAACTATTAATGTCACTATCATGGAAGGAACGAATAAGGGTACATAGAACGCCGTTTCAGTTTCCGCTGAATTTCCCAGAATGACTTTGATTTCAACGAGCCTAGAAGAAATATAAATAGAATACAGCGTATAGAATACCAAAAGTTGGTCTGGGGTAAGCCCCAAGTATTAATTTAATTGGTTGAACCATCTGTACAAATAGAAGAACACAAGTTGGTCTGGGGTAAGCCTCAAATATTAATTTAATTGGTTGAACCATCTGTACAAAAAGACTAGGAACAATAGATTCAAATCCTTTAGTTCCACTTTAAAAAAATCCACTTTCATCCAAAATTTTCAAAAAGTTGAAAACTACTTAATCAACATTCCTATTTATATTATAACTTATGGAACAGGATTGAGACTTAAATGTGTAAATGTGTCACAATCAGAATGAAATTATTTCCATGCAAGTAGCTTGACTATTATATTACTTTATAGTTAAGAATTTTGGAGCAAAGGAAAGTAATGAAAATAAGCAATTTGACCACTATTGTTATTTTATACTTGGAATTTGGAAGCAAATAAAAATAAGCAATGTGATTTTGGAAGAGGGGAGTATTAGGGTTGATTTTAAAGGAAACCAAAAAAAATTGTTTAGTAGGGGTGGAAAAGTGAAATGAATTATTAAGTTGATTTTTTTTAAAGTATTAAGATTAATTAATAAAAAGTTATAAGAATAATCAATTATAAAATGATAATTAAATTTTTGAGAAAAATAAAATAAAAAATAAAGTAAAACTAAAGTATTTTTTAAAGATTATTCACTAAATTAATAAAGAGGTGCAGAGATGAAAGATTTCAAACTCTTCATTAAATGATAAAAAAAAAAATATTATAATTTTATTAGAGATATTACTCTTCTTATCCTTATTAATTATGAAAGTATTTATGAAATAATGAAGGCACTTGTTATATAGTGAGATAGTCTCCTATAATGAGATGAGATGTTCATGCTCATTTACTTGCAACAAAAAAATATGAGTCATACTTTTCATAATGGGATATCACCTTGAATGCTTAATAAATCATGATTCCAAGTAGTGGGAAAATGGAGGTATTATCCACCAAAATTCTATTAATTCTAGTTTAGGGGGAGAGTTTCTTTATATCATTCTATGTGCACTTATCTATTGAGAATTCTTTTGGGAACTTTGAAAATTATATGGTTGTAGGCTTCCTATTTTGCATGGTTATTATCTCTAGCCCCAAAAATCTTGGAGGATCCCCTCTTTCTGTCACAATGTCAATCAAGTGAAATTGTAATACTAAGACTCCATATCTATGATGCTTGAGGTATTTCCTTTCCCTTGAGATGTCCTTAATGCTCCTAAGTTATGAATTGGAATTCTGATGAGGTCTAAAGGTGTTAGAGAGGTTTTCATGATGTATCAAGTTCCCCTCTATAGTTGAGCTTCATGATTGATGTCCCTTGATATATTTTTTGCACTTATGAGTTAGTTTATGCATTTATGATGACTATGCCATATAATCTCAGCAAGAGGTTGCAGAGTTGGTTTGAGGCTTTTCATGGCTTAGACAACATTTAAATATGCTAGAGATGTTGATCAAGAAGTTGGAGGCAGGTTTGAGCTAGAGATTTTGAGTACTGACCATTCCCTGCCCCAACCACTCCCATGTAAGATTGTGGGAGAGGATGAAATGTTCCAATCGTTGGCTGAATTTGTTTTGGGAGCGGTTACAACCTAAATTTCATAGTTTTGTGAGTGCAGTTGAGATTGTAAGTCACAAATTCTCTGGATTCCTCATGCACCTTGGGCGATTTAAATGTTTTTATGATGTTTCTTGTTCGGTAATTTTCATAGAAGTTTCCAATTGGCTAAATCAACATACTAGAATGTAGTTTAAGGTGTGAATTTATTGATAGAGTGTGTAGTGGAGATAATTGATTGGTATGTTTAAGTAGAGGAGCAAGAAACCAATTTTGTGTTAGATAGTGTGCTCAGTGACATGTAGAGGTGAGGTAGAAGTCATAGGTTGAGCTCCAAAGAGGGTGAAAATTGTCAGATGAATATGGCAGAGATCAAAGAGTGAGGAGACCCATGAAGAGATAAACTATTATTTCAGAGAGGTAGAATTTGATCAGTTGATTGTGATAAAGTTTACAGACCCTATAGCAGAGGATATTCAAAGACAAGAACCTTCATTTAATTGTGTTGTTGTGGTAGAATTTTTAGTGGAGAGTTATAAGGGATGTATTGTTCTATAAGGTTTCTAGCATGCTTATGATTGTAAGGCTAATGGTGGATTGTAAGGCTAATGGTGTATTGTAGGGAAACTCAATGATTGCTTGGAAAAATTATTTGTGTTTGTTGTTTGTGGTTGTAGAGAGAAATTGTTATGTGCATGGTTGTAGTATTACTTCTATGTTTTGCTTAGAAATTTCATGGATGAGTTTTTCCTTTAGATTCAATGTACTACTGATGGAGTTGCATTGAGAGTAATTTTTGTAGAAGGTTGGAGGTTATTGTTGCTGCAAAATTCTTGCATATGTTACATGTTGCACTATGAGTATAATTGTATGAGTGAGGTCTGGTGTCACTGATTTGAGTTCCTAAGAAAGCTAGAGCTTATGTATGTTTCTAGCTGTAGTTGTTAAGGTTTGATATGTTGTTGATGTATTGGTATTTTTTGTTGAGTTGGTGTTGATGTATTGAGGTTATCAGAGAAAGAAAGTTGTTATTATTTTGTGCATGGGTCCAATTTGAAACATTATGAAATATGGCCTTAGATGATCAAAAAATCAAGATAGCTCGGTGAAGAAGGAAAGGGTGTTCCTTGCTGATGGTGGTCAACAGCTTCAATAGATGGAGTAACATTCTCATAGTCCAATGGGTGTTGGGAGAGGCTTGTTGTGGGTAGATGCTTCCAGTGGATGGGTGTTCACACAGTTGATTTAGAGTGAAAAAAAATCCATGTTACACATAGCTAGCTATAGTGATGTAAAATTATTTGTTTGATTAATAAAATTTGAAGTAGAGCAGCAACAACAACAAAAAGTTGTTTTTTACCTGGAGGGGGTTTTCCACCAGAGATCCTTGTGTTCATTATTGTTATAAAATTATATATTACAGAGCAGTGGAACACATAAAATATGTGGAAACATAAACATAGAAAACATATAAAACAAGAGAGACACAGATATAAGTGGTTCACCCAATTTGGTCTACGTCCACCCTGAACAACCAGTCCTTCCTTTATATTATCCAGCAAGATGAAGAGACACAACCTACAGAAAATCCGTTGTAATATCCTCTTCTCTCTCTCACAGTCCCCCTTTATGTTTCTTTCTCACAATACACATATCATACACAACTGCAATACAATACCCTCATATAAAATGAGGGTTTGCCTTCTAGGGAAAAAAACCCTAAATTAAACATAACTTCTACCATTAGATCATCCTCCTAATGAACGAACCAGATTGACTACTAAATTAAAATATTTTACAAGGAAATTTTACATATGTTTTTAGCTTTGGGGTCGCTTCCCCTGAAACCCCCCGCTAGGGGGGGTCCAAAAGGTCGACGCTGCACCCCCATGGACCCCCCTAGCCGTGATTAAACAAGGAGCGGCATTGCTGCCCTGTTAAGAACAAAGGTCTAACACAGAAATACATCTAAATAAAGACGATAATCAGGCTCCACACCCAAAAATATCCCAATTGGAGATTGATTGTAGCAACTCCACTGCTGCTTCATTTGCTAGACAATTACTCCACTTTGGACCTGGTTGTTTCCCATATTCATCATCATACTTGAATACTAATTAAAAATGAGCAGAGTCTCATTTTCTCCCTGGTTACAAATTTATTTAACATATCTGCATAATTCTAGATAGTGTGTATCTTTTCCAGCTTCAACTATCCATCTTCCAACACTGATTGTATGAAATGGTACTTGAGTTGTATGTGTTTAGTCCTAGAATGAAGTGTTGAGTTCTTTTCAAGATGAATGGAACTCTGGTTGTCATTATATAACCTTCCCATCTCCTGCTTCTAACCCAATTCATCCATAAACCTTTGTCATTGTATAACCTTCCCATCCCTTGCTTCTTACCCAATTCATCCAAAAAACTTTGTAACCAAATCATTTCTTTACTAGCCTCTGTAGAAGCAACATAATCTAAATATGTTGTTGAAAGTGCAACAACGCTTTTCATTTTTTAAACCCAACTGACAGTTGTTCCACCTACAGTAAATACATACCCTGTAGTTCTCCTCATGTTATCTCTACCACTTGTCATATCTACATCAATATATCCTTGTAGAGAATTGTTTGAACCACCAAATAAAAATTCTTGATTTGTGGTACTTCTCAAATATCTAAGAATTCATTTCATTGCTATCCAATGTTCTTTTCCTGGATTGTTCATGTACCTACTTACAACTCCCACTACATGTGCAATATCAGGCCATGTGTAGACCATTGTACACATTAAGCTTCCAATCGCTGATGCATATGGAAATTTAGACATATAATACATTTCTTCTTGTGTCTTGGGGCACATCTCCTTGCTAAGTTTGAAATGGATAGCCAAAGGTGTACTAATTGGTTTTGCATTCTGCATATTAAATATTTCCAGCATCTTTTGTATGTACTCATTCCGAGACAATGTTAATTTGCGATTTTTCTTGTCTCTAGTTATTCTCATACCAAGGATTTGTTTTGCAGCTCCCAAATATTTCATTGCAAATGAATTTGCCAATTTTCTTTTGAGTACATTTATTTCCTGCATGTTATACCCTACAAAAAGCATGTCATCTACATACAATAAAAATATAATATAGTTGCCATCATTTTTATTTTTCAGATAAACACAATGATAAAAGTGACATCTAACCTTGTTTAGACATAAACCTGTCAAATTTTAGATACTACTGCCTTAGAGCCTGTTTTAAGCCATACAAGCTTTTCTTTAACCTACACACTAATTTTCCATTCCCTTTGACCTCATATCATTGTGGTTGCTGCATATAGATCTCCTCCTCCAAATCTCCATGGAAAAATGTTGTCTTTACATCTAACTGTTCAAGATGCAAATATGTTGAACCCTTAGTTAAACTGAGAAGGGGGGGGGTGAATCATTTTAACACATTCATGGACTTTTAAAACTTTTTCATTGACACTCATTTCATGTTTAACTTAACCTGTGAGTAATCTTAGAATGTGAGTAGCAAGCATTAATATAATGTAACAGTAGACTTAATATCAAAGTAGCAAGTATTAAGCAGATGATATAAACTAGATCAACACATAAACATCATGCACAGAGACACCATATATAAGTGGAAACCCATAAAGGGAGAAAACCACATCTTATTATTGTTGTGATGCAAAGGAAAGCTCCAACTCCCTCTCACCACTGATTTTTTGTAGGCACCAACCTACAGTAGGCTCCAACCTCAATTCTGCAAGCTACAACTTGCAAGGAAGCTCCAACTCCCATCGATTTTCTGCAAGCACCAACCTATAGGAGGCTCCAACCTCAGTCAGCTACAACTGAAATTTTATCAAGCTACAACTTGATGTGGAAGCACCAACTCCCATCTATTTTCTGCAGGCACCAACCCACAAGAGGCTCCTACCTTAGTTAGCTACAACTGACATCTATCAAGCTACAACTTGATATGGAAGCTCCAACTTCCTTACTCTTTCAAAAGAGAAACACTTGCTGATTTACCTTGGATATCAGCTCTGTTTTGTTCCATCTACTTTGTTGTTCATCTATTCTCATATCTGCCCTGTATCATCTCTGCATCTTCTCAGATTCTCTATCAGCTTCTCCTTCTTCTCTGCTCAGCTCCTCCTTCTTCTCTGCTCAGCTCCTCTTTATTCTCTGACTCACTGCTTCATTTCTACATTCTCTTCACTCACTCTCTAACACCCTTTTTTTTTCACTTATGCATATCAAATTATATATAGAGTTCCTAACATGACTGTTTGTATTCCACAGGGAATTTTGAGTGACCAGCCATGACTCTTTGACTTCTGCCTTCTCAATTCTTTATCCAACTCATTAAAAATATAACAATATGTAAAAATTTCAATATTACAGTGGGAGTTTTTTCTTTTCCTTAGGATACTTGCCTTTGCATCACAAAAAATATAAACAAAAATATTTACATTTTTAGTTACACATTTCAATTCCACTCAGCTCCTTTTTTGGACTTTGGCTTTACTGGATTTGTCTTTTCTGCTGTTGTTGAGTGACTGTTCTGTATACTTTGGTTCACCTCTGTGTCTATTCATCTTTTTCCATGTATCATTTTTCTGCTGCTGTCTCTCTCTCTTTCGTTCTTGCAGGCTTTCTTCTTCATTTCAGCTGTATAAATGTTGTACATATAACTGTCTTTTAATATAACTGTTGTGCAATTTATCATTCTACTGTTGAACTAGTAATTTCAATAAACATATCTGGATACTCTAGAACTATGCAAAAGCTTTGATATTTTCTCATTCATCTATGGTTATGCAACCATATTATAAACCTCCCTCCTTAATATTTCATTCAATAATGTGCAAACTTCCTTTTAAGAGGTTATAAACCAAATGTCCATTAGAACTCCTTATGGTTATCATATGTGTTATTACCCATTTCACATGAATATCCAACCCTTGACCTTTGCACTTATATGCTTGGTTTAGAACAGATGTAATATTGGCTCACGGCATTTCTATAAACGTAATATACCAATATATTATACATTTTTCTACTAGTGTTTCGAAATGCTGCATAGTATCCTTGACTTTGGCTTAAACCCCGACACATCAACATTATATATATATGAACATAGATATACTCTTACATGTTCATGATTTCCTCGTAAAATATATTCCCCACTTCAATTGTTACAAACATTAACGTGCCGCTGACTTATACCTTTTAGACACCTTGCAACTTTATTCATGATCCAACTGTGGATAATTCATCTCTTTTTCAACCTTTGATCCAACAAAAATCGCGCGGTTAACTTGCACGAGGGTTAATATTCAATAGTTGCGCGATGGACTGGGCCCCAGTATTAATGGTCGTCTCCATCCGACGGTTGTTATCGCGTCGCACCACCTCATTTGATCAGACGGATATCACTCGGCGAAGATGCGTGAACAATAACACGCGATGGCGCGCAATGGAGGCAGTTTTCCTCGAGCCTTTGGAGCCACGTGTCGGCCCTTCTATGGAATCGCTCCGAAATTTTCAATACCACTTTCACTGCAAAGGTGGTGCGATAAAAACCGCTTCCAGCCTTAACCTGCGTTCACTGTTCATCTGCAAGGTTCCACTCCTCTTCAGCACGCCAGGTTCTACCCTTTTACCTCGGGGTTCTGCACCATTCAACTCCAGGCTTACAGCTGAGCGATCCTCCACAAGTTCAACCAATCAACAATTTGGAGCGAAGATAAACACCTTAATCCATAATACAGAGGGTTATCATGCGTTGGTTCATCGTCTACCAGTCGGGATACACAGTTGACCATATTAACATCGGTTCCTCTAAAACTTTCTAGCGGCCAGATCTTCAATCGATTGGCCCTTCTCCTCTATTCTACAGTTCTATGTGGTTCTATACACAGGTCTGTGAAGGTCTCCGTAACAAGGATCACATACTAAATCAAGCTCCATCATCAGAACACAGAAAGAATTAATCTAATTCCTCCATAATATATAACACAAGAAATTCACACCCGATTCCCTTTGCGCCCTTAAATTCATTCTGCCTTCGAACCTTCAGACTCTTGAAACCCATTTTCAATTTTTCCATAATAATGAATGTTCCTTCTATAATATGTTCCCATACTCAAAACCAATTTCTCAAATCAAAATACCTCTGCTCCTTGACTAATGTTGCTTCTTTCTCCTGAAGCTCCTCTGCTACCTCTCCAGATCTCCAATCAACTGACCCTTCTAAAACTACCTCTGCTTCATGTCTCATGCTCTCTTTGCCTTGTTGTTGTTCCAAGTGCCCCTCCTTTTCCATCTCCTTTTCCATTTAAGCAATGCTCCAACTCATCCCCAATCATATTAAGTCTTTACCATGGGGTTTTAGTCTTCAATCAAAGTCTATGCCATACAAACTCAATTAATGAATAATTTCTCAATAATTCATCTGCAAACTGTATTAATCCCCTAATTCATAAATAAACCTCTGTATTACACTCCTTCAGGCCCTTTCAACTCCACTTCTCTATCTCTAATTCCTCTATTTCTTCTGCTTCAATTCCTCTGTTTCTTTTGCTGCCTCTGCTACCTCTCTGTCTCTTTTGCCTTATGGATAGTTTAGGTGTTGCTCTTGTCTTTACCTTTGCCATCAATGCCAACATTTCCAACAGTCTCCCCCTTTGGCATTGATGGCAACACATTAATAATTTCCTTTTAGAAGCCCCTTTTGCTTTTCCTCCCCCTTTGACATCAATGACAAAGGGTTGCTCATTTCCTAGTTTGCTTTCTGCATTTCCTCTCTCTGAGTTATTTTTAGGCCCTCTTCTGCTGAGTTCGTACCATGCTGCTCCAGACTGATGTACAAGACTTGTTGAGAGAACACTTTGAGGATTATCGAACTTGAATATACACTGTAAATTGATACAATTCAAACGCATAGACTTCTTTCACTTGTATAGAGCTAAAAGTGAAGATAATGACACTTCATAGAACACATTGTACTAGCTTTATCTAATCAGAGATGTATGATTGGATCAAAAACTAAAATGCTGAGAAGGCTTCAAATATACTTATGTCTCTGTCTGATGTAGTGAGCTAATATATTTCTGTTGAGGAATATTGTAGATGGAATATGTCTTCTCCTGCAATGCTCATCTTCAGTACCAAACCTGTTCAATTATGATAATGATGCCAATATATCTTTTATTGTTGTGGTACACCTTTCCTGCCTGTTGGTGATGATATGAACTAGGATGCTGACAAGGATATTACTTTTAAAGATTGAGAGGTTCTTGTTGTTGATGTGAACAAATGAATCACACCAGAGCTTACAGCTTATTGTGAGATTTGGCAATATCTTTCAATATAAGAGACCAAATGACTTTTACTGGTTGCACACTGTACTTTCAAAACAAATCCTTCAATGTATTGGTCAGTCTTATTTATCAATCATGCAGTTTTATTTATGACATGAGGAGGTATTTATGTCAATGATAAATCTCCCTTTAAAGGTGGATTACCAGTAAATCCTTTGTGATGAAGTAGGATTTAGATGATTTTAAAAAAACTTTTGAGCTTCAAATGGTAATCACAGCTACTCCTTTATTCTTCAGATACTTTGACTGTTCTATCAGAATGAACTTCCACAAAAGCGTATTCAAGATGTTTAATTGAAAACTCAGCAAACAGACTTCACACAGTTTTGTAACTGATCTTTAAAAAATAGGCCTTGAAGATATACATGTACCAACTTCAGGAAGGCATGAAATTATATATAGAAAAAGATATTGCTTCAGTGCTCAATATAATACTTCAAATGTAAATCAGATACTAATCCTTTAGCACTGCTACTGCCCTTTTCATGCTAAATGCAGATAACCCTGGGAATTTTACCTTGATGCATTCTTGCCATAGTCCTTTGATCCTGTGGACCTGTATCATACTACTGTTCTATGACAACACTTGATATTTTGTTGATAGGCATGCTTCTTGTACCTAAACATCAATTGATATTACTTTGATAAACCATGCAAAGATTTCAATTCAGCTTGCACATTAACCCATAATTGATGCATCCTTCATAAATTCTATTATTGATCTTTCCACTGTTCACACCAACAATCATCAATATATTGAATATGATCTTGGCATTATTTACCACTCTTCTTTTTCTGTCCTTCTGTTCCAAAGAAAGCCATTGCATGTTCCTTTCTAGGACTGCTCTAGAATCATTGTTGCTTTATATTCAATTCAATTGTTCTAACATAAATATTTTCGGGAAGACATCTTCAATTTCTTTTCTATGAATCTTCATGGGCTGATTACTCAAAGATTTATTACTCACTTAATTTCATTTCTCCAAGTGGACCTTTTGAAAGATGTAATGAACTGATGATAGGCGCTTTTCTTACTCATCCTTCTTAATTTGATACATTGTTAATTCTAGCAGTATAGGGCATAGTGTGATCATCACTTTAATGTGCTAAAGTCTTCTTAGCTTATATGTTCATTGCTAAGGTTTCCTCTATCATCATGGCTTCTTGCTCTCTTCTCTTCTTCCATCAATCTATCAGCTACTTAATACTTCAAATGATCTTCTTTCTCTATAGTTCTCTTTTAGAGGAATTTCCTTTTTCTTCCTAATCTCATAGATGTTCTCATTACATGGAGCTCTTCTTAGACTACTTTCATGGGGTCTATATATGAACTTCTCTCCCCCTAGGATGTTGCTTCATATATATTACTGGATGGATTTTTGTTTTGCTTCCTAGACCAGCTCCCCCTGAGACTATGATGTTTTCATTATGTAATTGAGATAATAGGCTCCCACTTTCTCTTTTCCTTCCGTACCTTATTAGGGTTCATCATACTGTCTGCTCTTCTTTTAGATTCATAGTTTTGATTGATCTGTTTTGATCCCATCATCTGTCTAGATTTATTTAATGTATATGGCAGATTACAGTCCTTGTCTTTGTGACCAAGTTTGAGGCATACATAACATCTTATTTTATCATAGTACATTTGAGTTGATGTATAATACTTTGTTCCCCTTCTTGGATACATTTTACATTCAACAGATTTATGTCCAAAATTATTGCATGCATAACAGTAGCCATGGAAATAATTTGTGTACCTGGTGAAGGATTTTCTTTTCCATATGCTTGCTTGAGGGGTTCTTCTTTTTTGCTGCATCCTTTGCTGGTTGGACTGGGTTTGCTTTGTCTTACAATATGCTGCATTATGTCCTTGTTTGTGGCAGGAAAAACAAGTGGTATTTCCCATAGGAGGAAAGAACCTTCTTTGACTTCTTCCGAATTTATTCAACTCATCCTTAGGAGCATATGAGCCTTTACCAGCTGATTGTTTCATCCTCTCATTCTCTGTTATTTCATGTTGCTGCTTGATTCTATTTGTTTCTTTACAAATCCTGTTCTTGCTGGCTTCTATTTTTGTAGTAATCTGCTGAGCTGTTTCACTGTTCTTTATAGCTTTTACAAAAATGATTTTCTTGTTATCTTTTGTCTTGGACTTACTAGTTTCTCCTTCATATCCTATCCCAGTCTTTATGAGAGGTGACCTTTGTGCATTTAGAATCTGGTCCAATTTTCCAGAGCCTTTCATTAGTGGTGTATTCATTAATAGTTCTCTTTGGGCTTTTTCTTATTTCTTTCTTAAGCTCACTACTTCTTCTTCCAATCTTTCACATTCCTGACTTTTCTCTCTCATTTGTTGCAGCTGAGTGTCTTATACTTTCTTTGCCTCTTCAAGCTGTGTCTTCAGGCCAATAATTTTTTTCCTATCTTCATATTCTCTTTCATCAAATATTTGTACCAATCTCTTAAGGTATTTGTTTTTATTCTTCAATATTTCTATTTCAGTCAGAGTTGTGTCAAGTTTGGATTTTTCTTCAGCTGCAATTTCTTCATAGCTCTTACTACCATTCACACTAGTAGGTACCTCATTTGATTGAACATCTTCTTTTTGACATGAATTTCTCTTTTTCTTAATTCTCTTCTCCTTCTTGACAATGCAATCCTCAGTGTCTACTCCATGCATGAAATGCAGTCAATCCCAGATTTCTTTTGCTGAAGTTAAATCCATTATTAACTCAAGATCCTTGTTATGAAGATTGTTATATATCACACATTTTTCCTTGGAATTCCTCTGTTTTTCTTTCACCGTGGGTGAGTCTTTGTAGTAACCATCACATACAAGCTTCCATACCTCAGGTTCATAGGCCATTAAACTTGTTTTAACCTTATCTCTCCATTCAGGAAAGTTTGTTGTATTTAACACAGGTGCATTTTGATAGTCCGTGACTCAACCAGATCTCCTTCAAGCTATTAAGCTTACACCAAAGGAACCAGCTTTGATACCAATTGTTGAACCTGTTGTCACTCCTAGAGACAGCCTAGAGTTGTGATAGACTAGTGCCTAGGACATCTTATATGGCAAGGAGCATATAGTATAACAGAGGGAATTATCAATAACAAGCTCTCATGCTATCTCTTGTAAAACAACGAAAATTCATCTGAATGGGACCAAGACCTTCAGAAACTGACATAGAAATAGGTATATTGCAGAGAAAACATGCAAAACTCCAATATAAAAGAAATAGAAAATTCAGAGACAGCTTACTGTAAAGAGGGCCAATTCAGAAATACCTCACAGAAATAAGTTATTAGAAGATGTATGTAGTGAATGAAATATTGAGAAGATATTAGTTAATATTGAGCTGATATCCAGATACATAACACCGCCATGCATGGGCTTACCAATCTAAGAATCCATACATAATAATAGCGTTTTAAAAAAACCCTCCCAAAGAAACTAATATAGCAGAAGTACGGTTTAGATGAATGGTGGAACAGAATATCATGCATGAGCCATATTTAAAGCGCTTGACTAATTCGAGCATGGGTATCGACTAGGATAAATCCATACCAAAAATCAGTGAGCCACTCGCATTCCAAAACATGATACAGGAAAGATGGATGAAATGAAATGATATATTGAGATAACACATAAGAGAGAGTTACAGACTGTGAAATACCAAAGACCAGAATCCTCTTTAACAGATGGAACTCCTCCTCATTGAGACCCTATGGGCTCTGAGCCTTCATACAAGAGTTCTACAAAATGTATACAAAAAGCCTTTCACTGCATAATTTTCTGATAAAATCTGGAACCCTAAATTATCTGTTATTTGGGAGCTTTATAGGAGAACAAGAAAGCTCTAAAAGGGAGTAGGTGATGAACATTTAATTTGCCTAATTAAAACAAAATGGAGGAAACGTGCACGCCCATACTGCTTTATGACTTTTCAATGTTGTTTGTACCTTGCTACCTGCTTACAGAAATAAATATGCTGGGTAGAGAACTCTTCAGGAACATGGCAAAGGAATAAAACCACATAGACATTCCATCCTTTCCTGAAGAAAAATGGTGCTGAAAAGAAAGCTTTAGAGTATTTTTTCTGCGAATGGTACCCTCTCCCTTCAAAACCCTGAATTACGGCTTAAATTCTTTAATGTTGAATGTTGAATTCCTCTAATCTCCCGCTGATACTCTTTGCCGCAACATTAATATCTTCATCTGCACAATCTGTGCTTTGAATGGATATGCAGGGTTTGACATATTTTAAACCTGCATATTTAATGGAAGTCTTGTCGATCTACCTCCCAAGCCTCTCTCCATAATTCAGCTCTAAAAAATGGTCCTTTGACGTGCTCTCTATCAAAGCGATAGAGAATGTGAATTATGATAGTTTTCCGCTGCTGTAAACCTGCAAAACCCGCAAACTTGTTAAAGAAAACCATGCACGGGAAGGTGAACATAGTAGGGAAGATGGTGTTACAGCGCGGCATGGTGGACAAATTGAGAAATGCAGGGCAATGGTAGAAAATGCAGTGTGTTCATGTAACACAGTTTGACGAATGTGGGCAGAAAATTTAAATGGAAACATTAGGAAAATGACCTATTGAATGAATATATATGGAGGACAATCAAATAAAGAACAAATGGCACGTGCAATGGTGATGTGGAGGGAGTTGGGCAATGGCGTGGCATGTGTTTAATCTGGACCATCCGATCTCAGGAGGAGATCGACGGTGGAGAACGTATCGGAGGGCAATGAGACGGTGGGCCATGGGCGCAATTGACTTGGATTAACACTCGTGCAGATTCGGAGTGCGACAACCGTTGGATGAAGACCTCCAGATCGGACAGATGTCATGAATATCGCGCCATGACTTCAGACGAACGATAACACGCGATGGAGGGCGGTTTTGGAGCCGTACACAGAGACACACGGCAAGCGATGTATGGAATTGCTCCGATTTGAGAAATATCACCCGCCTCCGAAAGGAAGTGCAATGAAAACCGGCGGGTTTTGAATAGTGTTCGGGCGCGGGGACCACCAGGACAGATAGACTGCGGACCGTTGATTTAACAGGATGATCAGATGGTTGGCAGGTAGGCTACGGGTGCAGCAGAGATGAACTAATTTCGTCCGATCTGTACAAATCGACGGTTATGAATGCACCCGATATCCATTTGATAAGCGCCTTTTGGGCTGCAGCTTGGTCTAACACCTAGGTTACGTGAAGGAAAAGATAGAGGGGGCTAGGGCCGAAGGGGCTAGGCCTTATATATTTTCAAATGTGGGTTTTCATCCTTTTATAATGTGATTTGAGTTTAGAAGAGGGGAATGATAGGCATAAAAACAATTTTTTTTTTTAGGCCAAACAGAGGGGTTTTAAAGGGGATTGTTTGTCAGAATTTAACGGAATATAACATAATGCTAACATGATCAACATTGGCTCCACTTGGGGATGACACATTCATCCTTGGACGTGTCGAGAACTTCACAGAACACAGGTAAATCTTCTATGCAGACACTGCTCTTCAGCACTTCCATTTTCTTTTCATGATTCATCATGACACCCACATTATTTGAAACAAGAGTGAAAACAAACTAATTTACAGTATAATACATCGGGCCATCCTTTCCTGCATCAAAATTGGAAGTATGGTTTAGGAAACTGACCATTTACAGGGGCATCAAGCAAGTCACCCTGTAAATTTTCCAACTTGAAAGTATTGTTACCTCCCTGCTCCACAATCTTGAAAGGACCGAACTAAAGCGGATCAAATTTACCATGTTTTCCTTTTTCAGCCCTCTAGATATCCCACCTGAGCACTAGATCACAAATCTGCAAATTCTGGTCCTTATCATGCTGATCAAAAATGTATTTAATCTTCTCCTGATATTTCGTCAGCCTTTGATTTACCTGATTGCGTGTTTCTTCCAATTCCACCAGCTGGTTTATTCTCCTGATCATATTATCATGCTCTTCTTAACTTTCCTGCATGAGTCGAGCTACTGGTAGGGCTAATTGAATAGGAAATACTGCTGCCCTACCATATACCAATTCATATGGGGATTTTCCAGTCGCTCTCTTGCTGGTAATTCTATTGGCCCACAGAGCAAATTTTAACTGGGAATCCTAATTTTTCTAGTTTTCATTTATAGCCTTCTTCAGTGCCCTTACCAGGGTTTTATTGGAAGACTCTGCCAAGCCATTTCCCTGTGGATAATAGGCTGTAGAGTGACTTAGTGTGATGTTATACTACTGACATAAGCTTACAAACTTTGTAGACTTGAAGGCCTGTGCATTATCAGTCACTATTCTGGCAGGGCAACCAAACCTGGATATGATGTTTTCTTCCATGAACTTTATTATGACAGTATCTGTTGCATTCCTCACAGGTATGGCTTCCACCCACTTTGTGAAATAATCAGTGGCCATTAAAATCCACTTATGCTGAACACTCGATGGAGGATGTATTTCACCTATAAAATAAATTCCCCATTGTCGGAATGGTTCATCCACGTGCACGAGAATCATAGGCAGAGGTGCCAACTTCTGCCTTTCAGCAAATTTCTAACATTTCTCACATGCTCTAACATGGGCAAGAACATATCCAAAAAGCTTGGGCCAATAAAAACCAGCCTTCAGGATTTTGTGAGCAGTGGCCCTCTAGCTGTAGTGACCCCCACATATTCCTTCATGAAATTCAGCTATGATGCTCTCTACCTCATCTTCTGTGAGACATAGGAGTAGGATACCTGAGGGATCTCGCCAGTATAGCTGGCCATTGGTGACTATATACTTCTGTGACTTCAATCTTAGTGTTTTGTATTTAGCTTTATCACAACTTGGAGGGCAGCTGAGTGTGAGGAGATATTCTACTATCTCTTTGTACCACTGACTGGTGAGGTAATTTATATGCGTTTCTGGAGTAGCTACTCCAATTCCCTGCCACTCTTCTTTCTCTTCAGATCCCTCATTTGCTATTGTGGACAAGTTTATACCCAAATCTTGATAGTTTGATTCAGATAAGATCTTGGCTAGTCCTTGTCCTTTGATTAGCCTAGTAGGGCGGATGTCTAATTCATATTCCTGTATTTTAGCAATCCACTTCCCCCTTTTTCCTTCACTATCTCCCTAAATAAGAATATCTTTTATGGCAGCTATAGGCCAAAATGCAGTGACAGCAGACTGTAAGATATACATGCGGAATGCTTTGAGGGATTTTACGAGGGCATATGCTTGCTTTTCTAATATGTTGTACTTTAATTCTGCATCACGGAGCACCTGACTGAAGAAAGCTATGGGCTGCTCATACCCCTCCTCATTTTTCTGCAATAAAACTCCTGCTATTGAGTGAGGTGATGCAAAAGAAAAGATCATGAAAGGTTTAGAATAATATGGTCCAACTAGCACAGGGGCTTCTGCAAAAGCATTTTTTATCCTGGTAAATGCCTCTCATGATTCCTGGGACCATTTAACTTCATTATTCTTTTTCATCATGTCAGTTATATGTCTAACTATTTCAGCATAGTTAGGGATAAACCTTCTCAGGAAATTGATGCGCCCTAGGAATACTTGTACCTCTTTCTTATTTCTGGGAAAAGCAATACCATTTATAACACCTACCCTTTTAGGATCTATCTTCACCCCATCTTTTGTTACAATGTGTCCCAAAATTTTTCCCTCTTCCAATGAAAATAAAGACTTTTGAGGATTTAGAGAGAGACCATACCTTCTGCATTTCTCAAAGGTTCTACACAGATGCTCAATGTGCTCAGTATCATTCTTTGAAAATACAGTGATATCATCGAGGTAGACCACCAAGAATTTATCTTGCTCCCCAACAAAAGCAATTTCCATGGCCCTCTGAAAAGTGGCCCCTGTATTAATCAATCCAAAAGGCATCCTGGCATACATAAATGTACCCCATGGTGTGGTGAAAGCAGTCTTCTTTTGATCTTCTGGAAGTACAGCTACCTGGTTATAGCCAGAGAATCCATCCATCATTGACATCCTAGAAGCTCCAACCACCTTCTGCAGGATATGATCCATTTTAGGCAGAGGATAATTATCCTTTAAGGATGCTCTATTTAGATTTCTGAAATCCACACACAGCCTTATTTCCCCATTCTTCTTCTAGACGGGGACTAGGTTTGCCACCCATTCAGAGTACCTCAATGGCACAATTATTTTGGCCTTTAATAGCTTCTTGATTTCCTTCTTAATAGAGGGAAGCAACAAGGGATTTATTTGTCTGAGCTTCTACTTATGAGGCTTTGCATCTCCCTTCAGTGGAATTTTTTGTTGCATTATACTGATATCAAAAGTTTTCAAGTCCTGATAGGACCATGCAAACACATCTTTGTAAGACTGAAACAATTTCTGATATAGCCTTTTATATTCTCCTGGGATCTTCTTGGACAATTTTACAATTTTGGGGTCAGCCTCAGTACCAAGATTCAGGTCTTCTACCTGATTTTCTTCTACCACTTTGCTTGGCTGAAGTGGGACATCATTCTTGTCAAATAATCTTTCTAGAGGCACCAGCCCTCTAGGTATAATGTTTCCCTTTAACTGCAACACTTTATTACCTGCCACTTTCTTCTCCCAATTTCTTTCTGAAGTATCTTCAGACTCAACCTCTTCTTTAGCATCAATCTCCATATTGGAGAATTCCCCCACTGTTTCCAGGAATCTCTTCATCTTTTCTTCATCTTCAAATACCTACCAGTGCTTAATATTAACTAGGATTGATGGTCGATAATGTACCTCAACTTCATATCTTAAAAGAGGGTTCTGAGGTGGACGAAATTTGCTAGCAGCCACAGCAAGGGAATCAGCCATCCTATTATGTTCTTGGGGCATAAACTGGATATTAAATGCCAAGAAAAAATTCTCCACCATATCCCAAACTTCATTCCTATAAGCCCTTAGTCGTGGATGTTTGGTTTGACACTGATTCCTAACTTGTTTAACCACCAGTTCTGAATCTCCCAAAACTTTTAAACTTTGTATATTCATGTTCCTAGCTGTCTGCAATCCTATCATAAGTGCTTCATATTCAGCCACATTATTAGTATCTTCATATTCAAGCTTGAATGATAATGGAACCCATTTTCCTGTAGGATAAATCAATAATATTTTAGCTCCATTACCTTATTTTGAATTTGATCCATCAAAATGAAGTGTCCAGATTCCTGTTTCATGGTTCTCTGAGGGCTGCTCAGTCTTGATCTGACAAAAGGATGGTTCATGTGCATAATCTTGATCTTCTTCCAGCATCAAGCATGAGAAATCTCCTTCTTTACTGTAGACTAGTGAATTTACAGAGTTGTCAGCCTTAGTCACCATCTTGACAAATATAGTCTCTCTGTACAACCTCCTCTCTTGGCCACCAAAAACTGGGATAGTGGCATATGTTAAATCCAAATTGATTGACCCACCAATTTTTGTCCCCCAGGACCTTGACAGTAACATGCCAAAGCGAGCTGGGATGTCAGCCACCACGATGTCCATTACCACACTTTTTGCTGGGATTTGGGCCAAATTAACCACCAAATCCTTGATCATCCCCAAGCATTTAACTCTTTTGGAATCAAATAAATAGAGGTCTTTGTATGGACGGGTAATTTTTAATCCTAGTTGTTCCATGACTAATGGTGGCAAAAGATTATGGGAAGCTCCAGAATCTAACATACAGTTATGCAATAGCAGGTCATGAATTACTAGAGACACATAAAAGGGAGGAGTAGAAGCATCTAATTCCTCAACATGTGGACCAAAAACAACCATTGGCCTTTCTTCTTGAAGGTTGAGGCTATCTGGGGTGAGTGCAGCTTCTGGAGGGAGCATGAAAGAGGAGACTTGGGATTGATATGCAGGTTGCTTTAATAGTTCAGTCAAGGGAACTGGGATTTTGACTTTTTCAAGTTCCTTTTGGAGACTGAAAACAGGGGGAGAATTTTCTACTACAACCTCTTTTTTCTTTTTATTTTCAAGGGAGTGCTTGACTTCTTTTGACACAGACTTGGTATTAGGAGGAATGACTACTTTGGAAGAAGAGGGAAATTTGATCATTAGACTGCAAAGGTTTGTTTAGAGGGCCCTTACCTTTGTCTATGAATTTCTGCACTATTGATTCCTTCTGAGCAGGTGCTTCCTTCTAGGGTGGCTCTTCTTCTTGATCTTGAGTGCGAGTCCTCTTCCTAGAAGATATGAGATCATATCTTCTATTGAACTGTGCTTGCATGAAGTCAGCAAACTGTTTACAATAATGATCAATTTCTGCGTCTTCTGTGTCTCTGGCCTTTTCTTCTTCTTGCAATGAGCACTCAGCTCCATCATTTCCCTGCAAAGGGAATTCTTCTCCATCACTATTTGAAAAGGCAAGATTTTCATCCTCCAGTCCATAGGCAGTGTCTTCAGTAGAATCATCTACTGGACCTTCTAGGTACAATGGGTGTGGAACCTAATCCTGTTTCTCCTTTGCTTCCCTTGGCAATATTTGCAGGGGTGGTTTCCTGTACCGAGGATTGTAACCTCTGTTTTGAGCATTGTGGAAATTCTTGGGGGCTAAATTCTTGGTCTCCAATTCAAGCTTGACCAATTTACCAGAAAGGTTCTTAATCATTTTTCTCATTTCTTCAATTCTGTCATTAGCTGAGTCTCTGTCTTGGTAGGAGGTAGATACCTCCTCTTTGCCCTTCCTTCTAGCATCTTGTTCAGATTTTCCCTTTGATTTTCCAGTGGAGGAAAAGTTTGCTTCCAACTCCAGTGCATCTGACTGAGCATCATCCAGCATAGCAGGATTTCTTTCTTTGAGAGAGAAACCAAATTCTAAATCAAAGGCTGCTACAAAAACAACTCTAGCAGCAGTTTGATGAGGCTTCATATCTCCTGGAAGACTTAAATACAATTTTTTAAATCTTTTGATAAATTCTGCCACCCCTTCATTATGTCTTTTCTTGAGCGTATTAAACTCAGTAAGACAATTTCCATGGTATTTATTCTCTCCCCATTTTCTGATAAAAGTATCCTCCATTATTTCCCAAGTGGTAATAGAATGACCTACCAATGTCTTAAACCATTTTCGAGCTTCACCATCAAGAGATTGGACAAAAAGCCTTAAGACCACATCTAAATGTTCCACATTAAAATTCTCTGCAAAAGCGCAGAAGACCTCAAGATGTTTTTGAGCATCAATCTCATTTTCCCCATTGAATTGGGGTAAAATATTCAAATAATCATGTGGCAAATCATTCAACACTTGGGGTAATGCCAGAGGGGCATATTTATTTAGCAAGAAACCTGGAACATTTTCCATTGGAGGGGGTGGAGGTAGTGCAATAGTTTGATGAGTAAGAGGAGGAGGAGGTGGAAGTGGAGTATGAATAATAATAGGAATGTAATGAACAGAAGGCTGAGGTGTTGAGGGGAATAATGGTCTATTAACAGCAGATACTTCGGTGACTTCTTTAACTTCTTCAGCCTCAGGAGTAGGGTGAAAACCATCCTTATTTCTGAAGCCTCCTTGGGGTGGGCTATCTGAATAGTAATAATCGGTATCTCCCACAGTGGAGTCGGGATCTGGCACTTGAGCTTCTTGAGAAGAAGAGGATGAAAAGTCTTCTATAGACAATTCAGGGATTTCAGAGTGGACTGATTTTCTTTCCCTCCAATTTCTTCTATGTATGATCTTTTCAGGGTCAGACACTGAAGGTGTCTTTGGCTGAGACGTATCTAACCTCAGGTGTGGCTTTCGAGGAGCCAGGACTGCAAATAGATTTATCAAATAAACAAATGTGGAGTCACCAAGGTGAGGGATCTACAACTCTCAACTCTCCATACTCACCTACTTGAAGAGTGAATTAGTTTTGTTGAGGCCCAGGGATTTTTAAAATTTCTCAACTTCGTTCCCCGGAAACGGCGCCAAAAAGATGTTGTCACTCCTAGAGACAGCCTAGAGTTGTGATAGACTAGTGCCTAGGACATCTTATATAGCAAGGATCATATAGTATAACAGAGGGAATTATCAATAACAAGCTCTCATGCTATCTCTTGTAAAACAACGAAAATTCATCTGAATGGGACCAAGAACTTCAGAAACTGACACAGAAATAGGGATATTGAAGAGACAACATGCAAAACTCCAATATAAAAGCAACAAACAATTCATAGACAGCTTACTGTAAAGAGGGCCAATTCAGAAATACCTCACAGAAATAAATTATCAAAAGATGTATGTAGTGAATGAAATATTGAGAATATATTAGTTAACATTGAGCTGATATCCAGATACACAACACCACCATGCATGGGCTTACCAATCTAAGAATCCATACATAATAATAGCGTTTTAAAAACACCCTCCCAAAGAAACTAATATAGCAGAAGTACGGTTTAGATGAATGGTGGAACAGAATATCATGCATGAGCCATATTTAAAGCGCTTGACTAATTCGAGCATGGGTATCAACTAGGATAAATCCATACCAAAAATCCGTGAGCCACTCGCATTCCAAAACATGATATAGGAAAGATGGATGAAATGAAATGATATATTGAGATAACACATAAGAGAGAGTTACAGACTGTGAAATACCAAAGACCAGAATCCTCTTTAACAGATGGAACTCCTCCTCACTGAGACCGTCTCCATGAGGTAATTGATCCTGAAGTTCTACAAAATGTATACAAAAAGCCTTTCATTGCATAATTTTCTGATAAAATCTGGAACCCTAAATTATATGTTCTTTGGGATCTTTATAGGAGAACAAGAAAGCTCCAAAAGGGAGTAGGTGATGAACATTTAATTTGCCTAATTAAAACAAAATGGCGGAAATGTGCACGCCCATACTGCTTGATGACTTTGTAATGTTGTTTGTACCTTGCTACTTGCTTACAGAAAGAAATATGCTGGGTAGAAAACTCTTCAGGAACATGGCAGAGGAATAAAACCACATAGACATTCTGTCCTTTCCTGAAGAAAAATGGTGCTGAAAAGAAAGCTTTAGAGTATGTTTTCTGCGAATGGTACCCTCTGCCTTCAAAACCCTGAATTACGGCTTAAATTATTTAATGCTGAATGTTGAATTCCTCTGATCTCCTTCTGATACTCTTTACCGCAACATTAATATCTCCATCTGCACAATCTGTGCTTTGAATGGCTCTGCAGGGTTTGACAGATTTTAACCTTGTATCTTTAATGGAAGTATTTTCGATCTACCTCCCAGGCCTCTCTCCATAATTCAGCTCTGAAAAATGGTCCTTTGACGTGCTCTCTATCACAGCAATAGAGAATGTGAATTATGATAGTTTTATGCCGCTGTAAACCTACAAAACCCGCAAACTTGTTAAAGAAAACCATGCACGGGAAGGTGAACACAATAGGGAAGATGGTGTGACAGCGCGGCATGGTGGACAGATTGAGAAATGCAAGGTGATGGTAGAAAATGCAGCGTGTTCATGTAACACAGTTTGACGAACGTGGGCAGAAAATTTAAATGGAAACATTAGGAAAATGACCCATTGAATGAATATATACGGATGACAAGCAAATACGGAACAAATGGCACGTGGAATGGTGACGTGGAGGGAGTTGGGCAATGGCGTGGCATGCGTTTAATCTGGACCGTCCGATCTCAGGAGGAGATCGACGGTGGAGAACGTATCGGAGGGCAATGAGACGGTGGGCCAGGGGCGCAATTGACTTGGATTAACACTTGTGCAGCTTTGGAGTGCGACAACCGTTGGATGAAGACCTCCAGATCAGACGGCTGTCATGAATATCGCGCTGTGACTTCGGACGAACGATAATGCGCGATGGAGGGCGGTTTTGGAGCCGTACGCAGAGACACGTGGCAAGCGATGTATGGAATCGCTCCGATTTGAGATACGCGCCTTCGAAAGGCGGTGTGGTGAAAATGACGTGTTTTGAACAGTGTTCAGGCGCGGGGGACACCGGAACCAGGATAGTGGCGCCGACCTTTGATTTAACGGGGATGATCGAACGGTTGGTAGGTAGGCTGCGGCGCGGCCAGTGAACGAACGTCATCGTCACAGCCTGGTGACGGTTATGAACGCGCCCGATATTCATTTGATAAGCGTCTTTCGGGCTGTGGCTTGGTCTAACACCCAGGTTATGTGGAGGAAAATATAGAGGGGGCTAGGGCCGAAGGGGCTAGGCCTTATATATTTTCAAATGTTGGTTTTCAGCCTTTTATAATGTGATTTGAGTTTAGAAGAGGGGAACGATAGGCGGAAAAACAAATTTTTTTTAGGCCAAACAGAGGGGTTTTAAAGGGGATTGTTTGTCAGAATTTAACGAAATATAATAGAATGCTGACATGATCAACAGAACCCTTAGTTAAACTGAGAGGGGGGGTGAATCATTTTAACACATTCATGGAATTTTAAAACTTTTTCATTAACACTCATTTCATGTTTAACTTAACTTCTGAGTAATCTTAGAAAGTGAGTAGAAAGCATTAATATAATGTAACAATAGACTTAATATCAGAGCAGAAAGTATGAATCAGATGATATAAACCAGATCAACACAAAAAAATCATGCATAGAGACACCAGATATAAGTGGAAACCCATAAAGGGAGAAAACCACATCTTATTATTGTTGTGATGCAAAGGCAAGCTCCAACTCCCTCTCACCACTGATTTTCTATAGGCACCAACCTACAGGAGGCTCCAACCTCAATTCTTCAAGCTACAACTTGCAAGGAATCTCCAACTCCCATCAATTTTCTGCAAGCACCAACCTACAGGAGGCTCCAACCTCAGTCAGCTACAACTAACATTTTATCAAGCTAAAACTTGATGTGGAAGCACCAACTCCCATCTATTTTCTACAGGCACCAACCTATAGGAGGCTCCTACCTCAGTCAGCTACAACTGACATCTATCAAGCTACAAATTGATAGGGAAGCTCCAACTTCCTTACTCTTTCAAAAGAGAAACACTTGTTGATTTACCTTGGATATCATCTCTGTTTTGTTCCATTGTCTCTGCTATTCATCTATTCTCATATCTGCCCTGTATCATCTCTACATCTTCTCAGATTCTCTATCAGCTTCTCCTTCTTCTCTGCTCAGCTCCTCCTTCTTCTCTACTCAGCTCCTCTTTCTTCTTTGCCTCACTACTTCATTTCTGCATTCTCTTCACTCACTCTCTAACACCCTTTTTTTTTCACTTATGCATATCAAATTATATATAGAGTTCCTCACATGACTATTTTTATTCCACAGGGAATTTTGAGTGACCAGCCATGACCCTTTGACTTCTGCCTTCTCAATTCTTTATCCAACTCATTAAAAATATAACAATATGTAAAAATTTCAATATTACAGTGGGAGTTTTTTCTTTTCCTTAGGATACTTGCCTTTGCATCACAAACAATATAAACAAAAATATTTACATTTTCAGTTACACATTTCAATTCCACTCAGCTCCTTTTCTGGACTTTGGCTTTACTGGATTTGTCTTTTCTGCTGTTGTTGAGTGACTGTTTTGTATACTTTGGTTCACCTCTGTGTCTATTCATCTTTTTCCTTGTATCATTTTTCTGCCGCTGTCACTCTCTCTTTCGTTCTTGTAGGCTTTCTTCTTCATTGCAGCTGTATAACTGTTGTACATATAACTGTCTTTTAATATAACTGTTGTGCAATTTATCATTCTATTGCTGAACTGGAAATTTCAATAAACATATCTGGATACTCTAGAACTGTGTGGAAGCTTTGATATTTTCTCATTCATCTATGGTTATGCAACCATATTATAAACCTCCCTCCTTAATATTTCATTCAATAATGCGCAAGCTTCCTTTTAAGAGGTTATAAACCAAATGTCCATTAAAACTCCTTATGGTTATCATATGTGTTATTACCCATTTCACATGAATATCCAACCCTCGACCTTTGCACTTATATGCTTGGCTTAGAACAGATGTAATATTGGCTCACGACATTTCTATAAACGTAATATACCAATATATTATACATTTTTCTACCAGTGTTTCGAAATGCTGCATAGTATCCTTGACTTTGGCTTAAACCCCAACGCATCAACATTATATATATATGAACATAGATATACTCTTACAAGCTCATGATTTCCTCGTAAAATATATTCCCCACTTCAATTGTTATAAACATTAACGCGCCGCAGACGTATACCTTGTTAGACACCTTGCAACTTTATTCATGATCCAACTGTGGATAATTCATCTCTTTTTCAACCTCTGATCCAATGGAAATCGTGCGGTTAACTTGCATGAGGGTTAATATTCAATATTTGCACGATGGACTGGGCCCCAGTATTAACGGTCGTCTCCATCCGACGGTTTTTATCGTGTCGCACCGCCTCATTTGATCGGACGGATATCACTCTATGAAGATGCGCGAACAATAATGCGCGATGGCGTGCAATGGAGGCGGTTTTCCCTGAGCATTTGGAGCCACGTGTCGGCCCTTCTATGGAATCGCTCTGAAATTTTCAATACCACTTTCGCTGCAAAAGTGGTGTGATAAAACTACTTCCAGCCTTAACCCGCATTCACTGTTCATCCGCAAGGTTCCACTCCTCTTCGGCACGCCAGGTTCTACCCTTTTACCTTGGGGTTCTGCACCATTCAACTCCAGGCTTACAGCTGAGCGCTCTTCCATAGGTTCGACCAATCCACAATGCACCGTTCACACAGTATCCCGGTTCTCTACGTGCATTCAATCCACAATTCAGAATGAAGATAAACACCTTACTCCATAATACAGAGGGTTATCATGCATTGGTTCATCGTCTACCAGTCGAGATACACAGTCGATCGTATTAACATCGGTTCCTATAAAAATTTCTAGCAGCCAGATCTTCAATCGATTGGCCCTTCTCCTCTATTATACAGTTCTATGCAGTTCTCTACGCAGGTCTGTGCAGGTCTCCGTAACAGGGATCACATACTAAATCAAGCTTCATCATCAAAACACAAAAAGAATTAATCTAATTCCTCCATAATATATAACACAAGAAATTCACACCCGATTCCCTTTGCGCCCTTAAATTCGTTCTGCCTTCAAACCTTCAGACTCTTGAAACCCATATTCAATTTTTCCATAATAACGAATGTTCCTTCTATAATATGTTTCCATACTCAGAACCAATTTCTCAAATCAAAATACCTCTGCTCCTTGACTAATGCTGCTTCTTGCTCCTGAAGCTCCTCTACTGCCTCTCCAGATCTCCAATCAACTGACCCTTCTAAAACTGCCTCTGCTTCATGTCTCATGCTCTCTTTGCCTTGTTGTTGTTCCAAGTTCCCCTCCTTTTCCATCTCCTTTTCCATTTAAGCAATGCTCCAACTCATCCCCAAGCATATGAAGTCTTTACCACAGGGTTTTAGTCTTCAATCAAAGTCTATGCCATACAAACTCAATTAATGAATAATTGTTCAATAATTCATCTGCAAGCTGTATTAAACCCCTAATTCATAAATAAACCTCTATATTACACTCCTTCAGACCCTTTCAACTCCACTGCTCTGTCTCTAATTCCTCTATTGCTTCTTCTTCAATTCCTCTGTTTCTTCTGCTACCTCTGCTACCTCTCTATCTCTTTTGCCTTATGGATAGTTTAGGTGTTGCTATTGTCTTTACCTTTGCCATCAATTCCAACATTTCCAACAAAATATTCCGCTGCTACAAGACTTAAAATAGTTCTGATTGAAGTCATCCTAACAACAGGAGAAAATATTTCATCAAAGTCAACACTTTTCTTTTGTTCAAACCCCTTCACCACAAGTATAGCTTTGTACCCCTATTTTCCTCCATCTTCTTCCTTTAGTGTGTAAACCCATTTATTCTGCAATGGTTTTTTACCTGCAGGAAACCTGACTAAGTCCCAAGTCTAGTTATGTATTAAGGAGTCCATCTCTTCTATAATGGATAGCTCCCACTTTTTCCTGGCTTCGGCCTGCATTTCTTCTTCATAACATTCGAGTTCACCAAAATCATTCAACAATAAATAATATAATTAAGGAGAGTATCGTTTAGAGGGTCTACTTATCCTGGTAGATATTTTGACACCACTTTATGTTTGAGGTTCCTCTTGATGTTGTGGTGGTTGTTATTGTTGTGGTTGTTGATTATTATTATTTTTAGGAACCTTTACTTTTTCTGTGATCTCATCAAGAATTGTGTATTATTTATTTTCTTTTTCCTATTTATTTTCCTCCAACTGATTCTTATACAAGACCTTTTCATTGAATATTACATTTCTGCTCCTAATGATTTTTTGATTTTCATAATTATATAATCAATAACCAAAATCATTAACACCATATCCAATAAAGGTACATTCATTTCATTTATCTTCAATATTTTTTCTATTTTCTTTATTAATAAGGACAAAGGTCTCACAACCAAAAGGCTTTAAAAAGGAGTAGTTTATCATTTTACCTGTCCATGCCTCCTCTAGAATACCACCATCAAAGGAACTTGAAGGCCCTATGTTTATTAGATAAACAGTAGTATCTACAACATCTACCCAAAATTGTAAAGGCAATCCTTCATGAATCTCATGCACCTTGCACGCTCCATGATCTTTTTGTTCATCCTTTCTGACAAACCATTTTCTTGTGGTTTTCTTGGAACTATCTTCTCTCTGTGAATTCCATGCTCTGAACAATACCTATAAAACTCTTTGCTGCAATATTCACCTCCATTGTCTTATCTCAGACACTTTTACTTATTTCCTGTCTCAATCTCAAACAAAACTTTCCATTCCTTGAAAGTATCAAACTCATCAGATTTATTTTGAATAAAATAAATCCATTTTTTTCCAATTACATCACTAATAAAAGTAACATAATAACGAGAGCCACCAAGAGATGATACCTGAGCAAGTCCCCATACAGCTGTATTCACAAGATCTAATTTTTTTCTCTTCTTTTTTTTCCCAACTCTAAGAAATATGACTCTCTTCTATTTTCCATAAATACAATTCTCATAGAAATCCAAATCAATATTATTCAAACCTGACAATAAATTTCTTGAGTGAAGAATATTCATCCCCTTGTCACTCATGTGTCCAAGCCTATGATGCCATAATGTTGCATATGCTCCTTTGGAAATTAAATCATTAACTGAGTTGGAAATACCATTGCATAAATACAAAGTACCAACCTTTTCTCCTTTTGCTATTATCAGGGCTCCTTTAGTGACCTTCCAGGCTTTATCTGTGAAAGTTGTCACACAACCTTCACCGCCTAATTTCCCTGTTGAAATTAGATTTTTCTTCAGATTTTGAACATGCATTACCTCCTTTAATAACCATTGGTTTCCATTCTTCTGTTTCACAAGAACTTTAACCATTCCAACAATTTTACAGGATTTATCATCACCCATACAAACCTCTCCAATATCTCCTTGAACATAACTTCATGACAATATTTCTTATCGGGCGTGGCATGGAATGAGGCCCCTGAATCTACCACCCAAGAATCACTAACATTTTCTAAAGAAAGAATCAAATCAGCTTGTAACACATCACCTATCACATTTCCTTCATGATTGTTTTCTTGTTGTGTGTCTCCTTCTTTTCCCTTCTGATATTTAGAGTCTTTCTTCACGTGTCCTTTCTTTCCGCATTTCTAGCACACTATCCTCGATATGGAATTGGATCTGCATTTCCTTTATTTACTGTGATATGTTGAGCTCTTTCCTCTTTCCATTTTTCTTCCCCTAGTATCTGCACTCAAAGAATTACCCGATGTTTCACCGGAGCTTTCCGTCGCATTTCCTTGCGAAGGATGGCACCAACAACATCATCAAACTTTAAAGTACTAGATCCAGAGATAGATTTACTGATGGTAATAACTAAGCCATTCCAAATTTCTGGCAATGAGCACAGAAATAGCAGAGCCCTAACGTCATCATAAAATTTTACCCCTATAGAACTTAACTGACTAGTAATCATATTAAATTCATTTAAATGGTCAGAAAAAGATCCACCATCCAACATATTCATATTAAATAAATGTTTCATAAGAAATACCTTATTTGAGGCCAAGGGTTTTTCATATAGTTTTGCCAATGCCTTAATTAAACCCTCTGTTGTTGTTTCCTTCAAAATATTAAAGTCTACCGACGTCACGAGGCACAATCGTATTGTTCCAAGTGTCTTTCTATTGAGAATCTCCAATTCTGTGTATATCATACTCGACAGCTTCTTCTTTTTCTGATCAATGGTAGGTACAGATCTTTCTAATACAGATAATCTTCCATCTTCATCTTCCATGTCGGGTAGTTTTGGCCGTGAAATTTCTCGACCCTGAACCTACCATCTTCCACCATTTCCCCACTCGAACTAGGAACCCTTCTTTCCTACAATTTTATTAGCCAAATAGACCTTCGGCTCTAATACCAGTTGTTAGAAAATTATATATTACAGAGTAATGGAACACATAAAATATGTAGAAACACAAACACAAAAAACATATAAAACAATAGAGACATATATATACTGGGTTCACCCAATTTAGGCTACGTCACCCCAAACAACTAGTCCTTCCTTTATATTATCTAGCAAGATGAAGAGACACAACCTACAGGAGACCTGTTGTAATATCCTCTACTCTCTCTCACAGTCCCCCTTTCTGTTTCTCATTCATAATGCACACACCATACACAACCGCAATACAATACCCTCATACAAAATGAGGGGTTGCCTTCTAGGGAAAAAAACCCAAAATTAAAGATAACTTCTACTGTCAGATCATCTGCCTAATGAACGACCAAGATTGACTACGAAATTACAATATTTTACAAGGAAATTTTACATATGTTTTTAGCATCGGGGGCACTACCCCCGAAACACCCCACCCGGGGGGAGGGCTGCAATAGGTCATTGTAGCACCCCCCTGTACCCCCCTGGTAGTGACTAAAAAATGGGAGGTGTTGCCAACCCATTAATAACATGGGTCCAACGTGGAGATACATCTAAAAAAATAAGATAATCAGGCTCCACACCCAAAAATTATTCATGAATGTGTGATTTTCTTGATTTACTTTTGTTGAATATAAATGTTTATTTACTGGTGACTTAATGTGTGTTTGCATGAAGAATTGATATATGACTGCATGAGATAAATTGTGAAAAATATTTAAGAATTTATCACTATTGATTCACCCCCTCCCCCACGCCCCCACTCTCATAAATGATATGATATCCAACAATTGGTATTAGAGTAGGTTCCCCCATGTGTAGCTTGATCGCTTGAGGTTTGATCTAGGATTTATGGAAAAGAAAGGAATCTTTCTCAGAAGAGGAAGAGTAGCTATCAAAACAAGAATATTTCAAACTCGGAAGATCCGATTTCTTGTTGATAAAGAATGATGAAGGTAAATGAAATAATCTTATATCTAGTGGTATGTTTTCTTGTACATGTAGTGATGATGATTTAGTTGACTTTGACAGTTTAGAAGATTGTCGTCATTCAATTCAGTTTGATGTTTTGGAGAGAAGTAATAATAACTCTTTTGCAAACAAATTAGAATTAGAAGGTGAAGAGCCTTACAAGATTGCAATCATAGAAGTGGAAATTCGAAGTCTCAAGGTTGAAAACAAAAACCAGCGAATTTATTACAATTACTTGATGAGAGGGAGTGTACCTACATGGAAGAAATCACTAAATTAAGAACTCAGATGGATGAAGGAGGAATGTGGAAGCAATACAAAGAAAAATAACATGAATGTGAAAGACTCAATGTTGAGGTGGTTGCATTGAAATGACATGGAAATGAAGACTACACAATTGAAGATCAACCTAGAGCCTCTCTCAAATAACTATAAAACTAGTCTACACAAGGGATAAATGAGTACAGAATAATAATGTAAACATCCTATAGAAAAATATGATCCCAATAGTAAGAATAGCAAGGAAGAAGCACATCAGCAAAACCAATAGTCAAAGGATGCAAAATTTGTACTTGGAAGATCATTCACTTCCTCAAGATCAGTAAGATGATTCAACTGTAAAAAGCATGTACATATTGTTTCAAATTGCATAAACAAGCAACAGAAGAAGCAATTGGACAAAAGGACATATCAAGCAAACTCATCCATGGCTAGTTATAACAGTTCATTATATGGCTATTTTTTCTTGTGTAAATTTTGGGCATGAGGCTTTTGATTGCAGGAACTATGTGAAGAAGAGGAGCTTCAAATACTTTTCTTTTTTTCTTGGAGATATAAGGTGTTACTTGTGTGACAACATTGTTCATAAGGCCAAAGACTGCAAATTTCCCATATGTTACACGAGATTCACTCAAAATTAAAATATTACTCGAAGCAGATCAGAAAATAAATCAAACAATGGAGCACATGTCAAGGGTCAATCTAAAAAAATCTAGAAGAAAAAGGAGCAGCAAATGTCCCCCATTAAAAATTGAGGTCTGCATGGTCTTGGGGGGAACATATGGTGTCACTTTAATTTTGCATGAAGAATTATTAACTGTGTTTCCATAACAGGAGAAGAGCACATTGACAAATATGCATGTAGGAGGTACTTGAACTCAAAGGAGTTCTATGAGGTTTGAAATTTTATTTACTTAATTTTTTTTTGTCTGGATCAGCCATATGTGATTAAATGCAATTTTTGAAGCAGAAAATTGTTGATTCCTAATGATAACATGGAAACATAGATGTATTTTCAAGCGTTATATATTATTCTAGTTGGTGTTTCTTTTTCATTTTTTGACTAATGCATCTATTTTTATTGATGAGAAAAATTTTCAAAATTGATCGGTGAGTATATGGCACAGGTTTAGGAAAATAATTATTTTCTTTCCAACATTATAGTAATTTGTTGGATCTATGGCATCTTGGAGGAAATGTTTTTCTATGCAGTTATGAAGTGGAGATTTCCTTGGTGATAGTTTACAAAGAGATTGTGCACTACAATATTTCCCCAAGCTAATATTTGCATGACCTATATATTGATTTTTTGCTTTATATGGTCAATATGGAGTTGTCTTATTTTATCATAATCATACATGACTATTGCCCTATGCTTTCCTTGGCTCATTAATAGTTGTCAATTTTTTTGCAAGAAATTATGTCATTGATATCTAGTGTTTAGATCAACTTTCTATTGGTTCTTATAAGATACAAAAGATGTTTTTTTTCATCTATATATGGTTGCATGGCCCTGAGGTTTCAATTTTGTTGAATAAGTTGTTTTAGTGATCTATCTTATTTTGGTGATGTTTGAGCTTCATAGAAGACATATTATTATTTTGGTGAGGAGAGTATACATATATCACCATGAATGATATTTGATATGCTTTATTTGTTGCTTGAGAGATACACATATTATGTTGATGTTGAATATTTATCTCTTACATCATTGTGGAGACATGTACTTACATATAGTTACTGATATAGTGGTTGTTGTGTTGTTTCTCTTTGATTTTATGTCATTGCTTTATCTTCATACTAGTTCACATGTTTCTACTAGCCTCTTTTGATTCTTTGGTCAAGAAGGACATGAGTTTCATATTTCATTATTATTAACATTTGTTTTGTTAAGAAGAGGTTATATGGTTGCGTATTGTCTTACCTACTTATGATCCCACATATTATTGTGGTTGTTGAGTTTTTGATTCATGGCCAAGGTGTTGAGAGTCGGTTGATTGTTTCTTATCTTCCTATTGATGCTTTCTCATGGAGTCAAAAATTCCTATATGTGGATGAAATGCTTTGCAGGGGAGAAGGATCCATGTGTTGCTTGCTATGGCCGGGTGATTTTACAAAAGGATAAGGGATTCTATGATATTTATTTATTTGTTGTTGCTATTTTGAGTTATGGTCGATATATTGAAAAATATTAGTTCTTCATCCATTCATGAGTTTCATATGGTTTAATTGATCCTCTTTATAATTTTGGTTAAAGGTTGAAATGAAGATCCAAATATGTGAATTTGGTATTTTTTTCTCATGGTTTGATTGTACAATGGAAGTCTTGGTGCCTAGAAGGAATTGGTGGGAGTAATATATGTTCATAATGTTTCATATAAGCTATGTACTCTCAATTTTATAGCCATTCTTGTTCCTATAAATCCCTGTAATCATTATTATTCATATGGAGTTATATTTGCATTAGGCATATATTGGAACAAGAGTCAAGAGATAGATTCATTGGTCATGTCAAGAGTGTGTTTTATGTGTGTAATAAGAGATGAGATTTGTTACAGCCATGTTTGGTATATTTGGTGTCAAGCATTTCAGTCTTGTTTGGGCTCTTAGAGTCTTTGAGTACCCATTTACTGTCACGTCCTTCTTATGATTCATGGTTGAGTCACGTGTGTTTCCTTCATACATGAAATAGGATTCATAGTTTAGAGAGTTGGAGGCATTGTGCGCATTGTATTATTCATATAACCATGTATTATGCCCTATATCTTATTGTTTATCATTGCACCAAAGTTGTTAAAAGCATTGATATATGAGGAGTAGCCTTTTTTCATATGATAAAGAGGCACTAGCGACAACAGAGGCAACATGTGAGCATACCAAGAGATGTTCCTGCATCCCCTTATATGTTCAGGGGGAGCATGTTCAACCTAGCATCAACTCATTAGCTTGTATCAACTTTGTATTGGCATGATGTTGAGATTGACAAGGGGAGTGCTTCTTTCATTCCTCACATTCTTGAGTTTGTCCTTTTTCCATTGATGTCAAAGGGGGAGAAAATGATGAGTTTGGTTCTTTATGAGTTTGTTTGGATGGTTCAGCTAGGGTTGTCATCAATGCCAAAGGGGGAGATTGTTGGCATTGATGTTGTGATTAGGTGTTGGTTGGAAAACCTAGTAGTGAGTGAAGATTGATGAGTGTTGCAGTGATTTATGGTTGGCATTGATGTCAACTTGGGCTTGTGTTGTAGATGGTATGCATATGTTTGGTTATTTAATGGTATTGGCGTGTGCATGGTTGTTGTGTTAGATGCTTGTGTTTCGGGTGATATAACTTTTTCTTTGATGGCTTTGATCGTTGGTTGGCCAAATAGGTCTTGATATCTATGATGAGTAAGCTATTACCTTTCCATTGAGGTGTCCTTGATATTCCAGAGTTATGAATTTAAATCTTGATGAGGTCTAAAGGTGTTGGAGAGGCTATCATGATGTATCAAGTTCCCCTTTATAACTGAGCTTCACGATTGGTGTCACTTGATACAGTTTCTGCACTCATGAGTTAGTTTCTACATTTATGATGACTATGTCATGTATAAGCTCAAAAAGAGGTTGCAGAGTTGGTTTTGAGGCTTTTCATGGCTTGGACAAGCTTTACAGATGCTAGATATGTTCATCAAGAAGTCGGAGGCAAGTCTGAGATGGAGATTTTCAGTATTTACCATCCCCTACCCCAACTGCTCCCATGTAGGCTTGTGGGACCGGTTAAAAGGTTCCAACCACTAGAAGAATGTGTTGTGGGATGAGTTAAAACCTAAATTTCATAGCTTTGTGAGTTTGGTTGAGACTATAATTCAAGAATTCTTCATATTCCTCACGCACATCGGGTGATTTAAATGTTTTTATGATGCTTACTGCTCGGTACTTTTCATAGAAGTTTCTAAGTGACTAAATAAACATGTTAAAATGAATTTTGAGGTGTGAATGTCTTGATAGAGTGAGTAGTAGAGATAAGGGATTGGTATGTTTAAATGGAGGAGCAAGAAATCAATTTCATTTTAGATAGTGCGCCCAGTGACATGTAGAAGTGAGGTAGAAGCCACATGTTGAGCTCAAAAGAGGATGAAAATTCTTAGATAAATATGGAAGAGATCAAAAGTGTTAGGCCTTCGATTTGATTAATTTTACAACATATTTTACTCTGAAATCCCTCGTGATTTCTATGGTTATTATCATTTATTTTTCTGTATTTTTGTGCATTGTAAAGTGAATATTTACTATGTGACACGTCTCACTTATTTTAATAGGATTTAAGTTTAAATATTAATATTAAATATGGATTTATGTGCCTTCAGGTCTAAAATGTGGTTAAATTGTTGACTCATGGTGAGAGAGCTTGATCATGCATTCACACTCTTACATCATGTATCCAATGCCTGCACTTTGTAGGATTACCACACTAGTTCATCTGCCTGCACTAGTCAAATACCATTTATTGTTGATAGCCATGAGGGCCCATGGCCAGATGGAAGTCTCATAGACCTTGTGCTAAAATCGAGGAATGAGTATAATGGAAAGTTGAGGCATATGATGATGATCGATGTGGTCAAATGGTAAGACAAAGATCTAACTTCTATGTTCAAAACTAAGACGTTACATGCAAATAATGGGGACAATTCTGGATCGAGATTTTGTCGAATTATCCAGGGTAAATGGTTGAGACATTACCAGATCATGAACTATTTCCAAATAGACTCAGATTGATTTGGTAGATCATCTTCAGTGTCCAATAGCATATCTTTGAAGGTATACTATTAGGAGAAGTTTTGGAACTGTTTTTCTACTCCCTTCCTTGTATTGGCTTAACTACATCCACTATAACTTTCGTAAATTATATATATGCTAGGCTTCGGGATGTAATAGGGTGAAATGTTATTACTCCTCTTTGTACATTGTTAAGATAATTTTTGTATCGCTCAAAGACTCCCTCGGGCTGGACCACTAAGGGGAGAATGTAATAAACTCAGTTTGATTAATAAAGTGAGATATAATGCTAGGTTCCATTTCCATTTGTGTTAAATCTTGTTGATGCATCTGAGTATTGTGCAATTTACTTATTTCCTTAAAAGGAAACGAGCTGGTTGGCTAGGGCCCAGCCAACCCAACTTGTTTTCCTTTAACTAGTAACACGGTGTAAATTTATTTTTATATATTTGGTTGTAGAGTGAAGAAAGAATGCTATAATGTATGCATATGCATACATGATTGTTTATGTTTCTCATTTTATGTGTGTGGTTTGAGATAGTCTCGATATGGAGAAGTGGTGTGAATATTTGAGGGTTGGAGAAGTTTTTTTCGTTTGGGTTCATTATGGTTCTCAAACTTCTATGGTTGTCATTAATTGCTGAATCTGGATTATCCACAGTATCATAAAACATTGGTCGACGTTTCGAATCCCAACAGGGATCCATCTTCAAGACGAGAATGAAGAATGAAAGAAGGTCGCAAAAGGTCAAGGTATAAATAGTGAAGGATTATGATGTTTGAGAGGAGCCGACAATTGATTATTAATCTATTTAAAAGAAATTATATTTAATTCTTTATCAAAATTTTAGTTTAAATAATATATATATATTATTATTATAAACCTTCAGTGCTTAAGTTAATTTTAATAAATTAAAATATAATACCCAAAATATATATATATATATATATATATATATATATATATTATTTTAAAGAGTTTTTTAAAATTTTTATTAATTTTTATATTATTTTCGTAATTTGTTAAAAAATAATAATTTAATGTCTAATTTCTTTTATTTATTTTTTAAATAAACCTTGAGTTTTTTAATTTATTACCTAAATTTTTACCTAAAACAGTATCATCAAATTATTAATCTCAAAATTTGAGAAGAATACCTATGTTTATTAATTCTAAATAATAATGTAACTATTTAAATATATGTTAATAAATAAATGATAATAATTAATAAATAATAATTCTACTAATGAATTTTATTAATTAAATCCTAATAAATTTTTTAATTTTTTAATAATTTATAAATTAATTTTATTTGAATTTTTACTTCCATTTACTAATAATAATTATTAATTAATTAATTTTTATAAATAGAATACAAATTAATGAATACAAATAATTATTACGAGTGAGTGAAATAATAAGTGTTTTGTACTGACACGACCCTAAACTGATTACTAATAAGGAGAAGAAGAAAACCTGCGAAATTATACCTGGAAAGAGGACAAACCTAAGGAGCAAATTTGTCTAATTAGAGGTCGCCAACTGTCACTGATATTGAATCCTTCATCCCTGTTGATGTTATGCTGGTGTTTTATAATCTCCATTGCTTCTCTAATCTTTTGTCTCTAATAGTGTTCCTCCCTTGCAATGATTTTAGCATCCTCAAGACACAAGTGATGTTTTGTTTTTTTAGGAGTGATCAGCAACAGCTGAGGTTCGAGATTTCTCATGTTTAATATTGGCACCATGCTCTTTCAAAAAGAGAGCGCCCAGTTTCACCAATAGAACTCTTCCCACATGAGCAGTCAATCTTGTAAACACCTTTAAGCTGCCCCTGACTAATGCTATCTTTAACTAAGCACATATTTTGTATAATGGTTCCTGCAGCTGAGAATTGTGCAAAAATGTCACTCCTTCCCAAAACCCTGGCAATCTTATCTGTCACACCTTTAATCTATGGCAGAAAAACCCTTCCACCGCTCTACTGAGGATCCTGGCATCTCTTGGATACGACAGTACCTTTTGCTATGTTTATGGATTTTTTGATTTCTCTTTTCTGATACCTTATACCCAATAAAACAGATGTTAGGTGAGAGATTTCTTCTTCCACGTGCTCTTCATCGGATATCCTCAAGGCTCTTACAGCAAGAGTGTTAAGGACGCCAAATTTTTGAGCGGGATGATGGTAAGACTCAACGTTAAGGTAGCTATCAGTATGGGTTTTCTTCCTAAAAACCTAATGCCCTAATGTTCCATCTTCTTTTCCAGTAACTAGGACATCCAAGAAAGGAATGCTCTTGTTTTCTTCCATCTCCATGGCAAACTTAATTTCTGAGGAAATTGAGTTGAGGTGATTGAAGAATTTATCGAGATTCTCCCTACCATGCGACCACTTTATGTTAGTGTCATTCAAAAATCTTTTCCACCAAGATGGACTTGAGGGAAAGGAGGCTAGGGATTTCTTTCCAAAGTTTTCCATAAAAAAGTTGGCCACAATAGGTGAGAGGGGCGATCCCATTATGACACCAGATACCTGCGCATAGAACTATCCTTGGAAGCTGAAGAAGGTGGATCGTAAACAAATCTTAGCAAGCTTGGCTATTTCAGGATCCGTGACCTCATTAATAACCTTCACTGCTTCATCTAAGGGGATTTTGGTAAAAAGTGAAACCACATCAAAGCTTACCAGGATGTCGCTCTCCTCCACCCTCTCTTCTTTAATAAGCTTAATGAAGTCACTAGAGTACTTAATGAAGGATTCAGTGTTCCCAACGAGAGGCTTGAGAATTTTTACGGCATATTTTTCCAGTTCATAGGTGGGGGATCCAATGGTATTGAATATTGGTCTAAGGGGAACCCCATATTTAAGAATCTTAGGAAGCCCATAAATTTTTGGAATGACCTCACAGGAGGGGATCAATTTCTTCTTCAACTTATCATTGAGATGAGAGTTTGAGATTTCCTTCTTAACTTCTCTTAAGACCTTTGGCAAGGGGTTGGACTCCAACTTCTTGTAGCTGCTGCAATCAAAATTCTCCTTCATTTTTCTAATATAATCCCCCTTATCTAAAATGACAGCAACCCCTCCCTTGTTTGCCTTAAGGACCACAATTTCGTCGTTGTTGCGAAGGGCTCTAAGAGCGCCTATCTCCTCTTTGCTAAGGTTACTTTTAGGGGGTTTAGATTTTATTAGAATCAGGGAGCATTCCTGTCTAAGAGCCTCTTTGTCATCCAAAGGTAAACCTCGAATGCCCTCCTCAATGATACACAAAAATTTTCCGTTATTGCCTAAATCTACCTCAGGCTAAAGGAAGGCAGAGTCTAGGGTAACATCAAACCACGCTTAATCTGGTAGCTAGCCCTACCAGATCGGGAGAGGGCTCTCTCCAAGTCAATCTCAGCTAAAAAAATAATCAGTGAGGCTTGAGATGACTTGAAATAAAGGCTGATTTTAGGCTAGGTATATATGTATAAGAGTTTAATTTTTTTTTAAGGGTGTTTGTTGGAATCAAAGGGAAGGGCAGATTTTGGGTCCGAGTAATGATCAGTTTTGTAGAGAGTTGAATGGGGCAAGGAAGGAAATTGTTTTGATGCTTCGAATTGAATGAAATGGATAGCTCAGACCGGTGAGGAGTTGAAGAGGGCAAGAGGGATTCAAGAATCCTCCTCAGACAGTTGAAAACATGGAAAATTAAACAAAACTCATGGTCGAGCACTACAAATCTAATGAATTCCACCTTTATTACTTGTTTGTTTAACTTAAGAAGAAATGAGAAGGAAGATGATACACATGAAACATCAGTAAACTTACAATCACAGAGAGAAAGACATCATCAAAACAAAGAGCCACATGGATCCCAAGGAGTGCTGCAAACCCTGGTCTATTCCTTTGCCAAAATGCAGAGATGAAATGTACAATGAAGCTCAAAGCAATCCCAAGTGTCCAACCTATGCCAATGACTGAAAAATTACAAGATATAAGCAACCAACAACTCATCCCCAGCCTCTAGGGGTCGAGCTCACAAGTTTAGGAGCTGTTTCAACAAGATCTAAACTGAGAACTAGAAAATAGGCAGTGGAACAACTTGCCTCTATAAGATAGGAAACTGATTCATTCAGTTGCAATTCACCTTTTGATGGATGAATCTACTTCCATGAGTAAAAATTTGCCAAAATTACATCAAGACCCATGAAATTACATCAAATTACATCAATATTTTTACATGTGGAAGTAAGAAAGTCAAACTGGCCAAAACTAGGCGAAAAACAGAGTTACTGAGTCAAAAATGAGCCAAAATCCCCAATGCGTCGCGCCTGATTTCTCTATGTGTCGCGCCAGTTTGGAGCTGATTTTGAAAGCCTTCCTGGTGTCCAAATTTTCTCCAAGTGGGCTTGTTAGAAAGGTCTATCTGTCTACTTTCTAACACAAGTGGAATTTCTGAATTTGGCTTCCATTTACCCCTCCAAAAATGAGTTTTCCCAACACTGCTTCATGTGTGTCCAAAAAGGGGCAGAAAGGTCATTTTTAGGGTGTTTTTGACCGTTCTGGTAGCCCAAAACCTATCAAAATATCTTGGCCATAGGTAGGCATGCATAAATTTTCATGAAAAATCCAAAAATATAAATTTTTACCCAAGAGGAGCTCCCAATCATAAGCGCGCGCCAAGTGGCGTGATGCGTAGAGCTGAAAAATTTGTGTTTAGGCCAAAAAAAACAAAATTTGCAAAAAGGGTCCCAAATTTCTTGAAATTTGGGCTGAGTGCCCTCCATCATGCACTATGTTGGGCCAAGGAAGCCTCAGCCAAAATCTTAATTCTATCTTTCCTTTTCCGACGCTTTAATGCCCTCTTCAACTTAGCCTTCAGGATCTCGATTCGTGCCTTGCAACATGATTTCTTGCCCAATAATGATTCACCATGTGCCTCAACATATTTTTCTCCTTGTTAGCTTTATCCAAATGCATATTTACCCTTTCAAGCCAAGTTTATCGATCATCTTTTAATTTCTTGCTCAAATGTGGTCAATTTGATTTTCCTCCTCTTGGCAGCTTGCCGGTTTTGCCTTCATGTTTTTTAGCGCCATGGATGAGTGGGACCGATGAGGGGAGGGTTTGATGCTAGCTGTAGGATTTTAGGGAATGAAAGGGTTTAGGGGATGACATCTAGGTTTTGGGATGGCAATTAGTGTTTGGGGATATTTAACTAGGGTTTGGGATAGTGGGATTAGGGATTTAGGGTTAGTTGATTAGGGATATGGGAAATGTGGAATGGGTAGATGAGAATGTAAAGAGAGGGAGAAAATGATTGAGGGAATGAAGGAGTGAGGGAGTGATAAATGGCTAGGAGTGGAATTAGCAGCAAGAAATACAACTCATAAACCCTATGCAATTGTTTTTTGACAAAAAATGCAAGGAGGTAGGGTTTTAATTTTTATCCATTAAATCACCATAAGCACCATGAGAAATTCATTCATTGGTCATGGAGGGATATTAACTTACTTGGGAAATGAATAATTTAGAAATTTGAGAGTCTTTGGAGGAATATTTGAATGGATTTCAGGCTTTTTAGCCCAATGCGCCACGCCATCTCAATGCGTCGCGCCAGTTCATTTTTTACACTGCAGAGGGCTGCCCAATGCGTCGCGCCATCTCTATGCATCGCGCCTTTTTGCAGGAGACTTTTGGAGACCTTCCCGGTGTCCCAATTGTGTGCATGATAGCTCATTGGAACGCATATTGAGTCTAATTTCCAACCCAATTTCATTTTTTCAATTTTGAGTTCATTTTCCCTGTCAAAAATCAAATCTCCCAAGACTGGTCAAAATGTGCAAAATGAGGCTGCCTCAAGGCAGAGTGCTGTTGCAGTCAACGTTTGAAGGTCTTCCACAACTCTAAATTTAGCTCATGATAGCTCATTGGAAATATATTTTTGTCTAGTTATTATTTGACTCATCAAACAAGTCATTTGGCCAACCAAGCTAGGATAAATCTTGATATTTCCAAGGTCACTTTAGAGGCGCATCAATTCTCCTGAGGCAACTGTATTTTTGACATTTCTCTAAAACCATGATATTTTTGTAAACAGTGAAGGAGGGTTTTATTCCTTGTCATATTTTAGAAAAAAACCTATCTCATTTTTCCCAAATTCATCTTTTATTTCTCAGAAACATCATTGGAGTAAAACCTATCCCGATGTGTGGAACAAGGGATTTGTCGAAATCAAGTGAAATGAAGGGGATAAGGGGCTTCTAAATTCTTGAGAAAATTTTGGAAAGTAGGGAGGGATGTTAGGAAGCAGGGGAAAGTGTAATTTTAGAGATTGAGTAAGGGGAAGGGGTCCAAAAGGGAAAAACACAGGCCTAGCCTAGAAAATTTCCAAGTTGTAGCAAGAAACTAGGGTTTGTGCGGAAATGAGGAATTTGGGGGATCTCAGTGATGGGAAGTGTTTAATAAGGTACATTAAGGATAGGGGAAGGTGTATGAACATCAGGATACAATTTTTGCTGATTATTTGACCATCCAAGAGAAATTACCTCCAAAACCCTAGGAGAGGGAAATGAACCTTACCTAGGCACAACTGAAGCATGAACAAGGTGTAAAATGACCCATTGGAACTTGACATGATGATGAAAACCCTCTGAATGATGGTACACTCAGCTGAATGGTGACATGGACCGACATTTGGACAACTTTGAAAGGAGTGAAAGCAAACCCTAGACCTAATACTTAGTGACCAAATTTTTCTTGAAGACTCACTGAAATGACAAAATTTGACCTTGACACCTTAAAATCACTTTGTAAGAGCATGTTTGATCACTGGAGGAAGGCTGAAAATACTGACACTAACATTACATACTGGAATACCTTTAGGAGCAACAAAAAATCCCAAACCTTTGCCGAGAATCCTATGGGTATCATGACTTAATTCCATCGAGGAAAGGTTAACAACCTTTTTGTTAATGGAATCATCATATAAGGGCTTCCTATTAATATTTCTCTCCACATCATATGAGGGCTTCCTATTAATATTTCTATCCTTATCATCTAACTTCTTAATAATATTTGTCTCTTCCACATCCCTAAACCTGTTGTTTGTTAAATTTTAATTCATATTCAAAGAGCCAAACGGGCCACGTTTTCCTATTTTATCTATTTGCAATTTATTATTATTTAATGAATCATAACAACCTCCACGGTTATGAAAAAGATCCTAACCCAAAATATTATTCTCACATCCAATCGTTGACCATCATGGTATTTACCATCCACGTGGTTGCTGATTGTGTGGTTAGGGTTCACATCCTCATTTCTAATTGAACAATCCGCAGTGTTCACGGGTTTGACAGCTTCATCACCGTGATTTACGGGAACCTCGTCCATGGGTGGACTCAGGTTAAGACAGGAGTAAGCCATGCTACCGTTATCCAATCTAACTTCGGATTCACCATGTGTTTCAATGCTAGATCCACCGAGAGGGTAGATCAACATTCATGACGTTGGGCTTGAGACCGAGATAACGTCGCTGGAATTGCACAAGTTCAACGGCAAGTCTGGAGGAGGATTCATCGCAGACACAATATCTCTGATATTCAATAGTTCAGTGCGGGAGAATGATGTCCTTCCTAAGGTACCACAACTGCTCCCCGCTGCAACATCAGAAGAATCATCGACACTGATCAAACTAATTCGTTCATTGATAAAACCATTGGGAACCTCATTCCTCAGCTTTATGAAGTTATTGATGCTTCTATCATAGGAAATAGCTTCCTTAATCTATTTGACATAGGCTAATATGTTGGAGTTACCGTTAGTACTCATTGCACTTGACTGTGAAGAGCCAATGACACATACCTCTGCTCCACCTACCTCCACGTGAGAGTATGATCCTGCATTATAGATGGAGCCTATCCACACATGGTATCTTCTGGATGACTGTGGTTCTCCTTCAGAAAATAGGCAACCATTGTTATCTGACACTCGAGTCTCATCGAGAGCCAACCTCTTAAATTTAACCAGTTTCTTCGAATGTCTGTCACGAGTTAGCTCACCTTCCTTCTGAGCTCTGATAACAGCCTTTGCATCAATGGTTTTCCACAGATCCAAATTGATTAAATTGGTAAGCTTCAGATGCAAAACTAAGCTTGAGAAAATATCTATTGTATCCGTGAAGGTGCAGGATAGGTTTAATGTGGGCAAAGGTGGGGATCAGGTTTAAGTCATGGAATTCTTTGAGAAAATGGAGGTCTGCGTCCCTTATTTCAATATTAATTTGAGTTTTTTCCAGAGGACAAATATCTACCCAAGATTCTTTGCAATAAATATAGACTTGAAATTAATTCATGAGTGGTTTGGATGGAAATTCTTGATGCAATATTTTGTTACATAACTACATACTATATTTTATAAGAAACCCAAAAATCGGCTTCCAATATCATTGTGTAATCTTACGAATCTTGTTTTCATTTCAAGCTTATATATCAAGTTCTATTCAGTTTAAACTTAGGGTGCTAGGACTGATTTTTCACATTCGAGATTATACTCTTTTAAAGCACCATGTGATGATTTGAGTAACTTAGAGAAGGGAGTTGAAAATATAAACAATGCTAAAACTTCTGTGAACTCATAAAGACTAAAGCATCTTGGTGAACAAAACTCTGCAGGAATACAACCCTTGTGAACCTTTGAATGAAAACTTATTTTATTGATATTATTTTTCTTTTGAGTTAAGGAAATATTCGGTTCATGGGTGAATTATTTGAAGAGTATAATTGATTTTGGTTACTTTTTCTTCTCTTAGTATAATTGAGCATTTAAAGTGGAAGCAAAGTATCATTGAGATCAAAGTGTTTGGATAATATTTGAACAAGAAGGTTTTCCTTTGATTTTTTGTGAGTAGAGAGAAGGTACATCAGAGATGTTAGATTTTCGTTGTTAATATTTCCTAGACACAATTTCAGTTGTTGTAATTCCCTTTACATATTCTTGACTTCAGAATGTTAACTCTAGGGTTTGGTATGTCTTTCTGGTTAGCGTGAACAGATTGAGGATTTTTCAGGCATGTATGCTTTGTGCCTGGTGTGTCACATCTGAATGAGTTTGATTTAAATGCACATTCTGTAATGTAAGGTGGTAAAGAGTTTACTAGCACAGAATTCTTGCAGTGAAGCAACTAGATTGAATAGTACATAATGATTTGTTTGAATTGGTTATGGAAGCTTGTGTTTTGAAGATCTTTATTTCATTTGCAGATCGATTGGAAGCTTTTGTGAATAAGGTAGCCAGTACTAATATTCTCTTCTATGTGTTTCAATAACAGTTAATATAGGAATAACACAATAAGGGTTTTTCATTTCTCTTTTTCCTTTCAAAACATAGAGAGATCGATTGTGTTGTTGGAGATAGAATTTGATGTTTTTAGATTAGTGTCAATGATTTTATTTATAGACATTGTTTTGGAGTGCTTGATTAGGTGTTTGCGGGAACTAAATTCATGAGCAAGATAGTCTAGGGTTTTTTTTTTGCGGGTTGTTGGAGTCATTCTCTATCATTTCCAGTGTTGCGCCTCAAAGTCCACAGACCCCAAATTGACATTAAATGTTGGTCTATTATTATACCATATACTACACCCAACATTTTGGCATCATTTTTGGGGAGGCACTTAGGGGATTGACCTTGGTGACCTGCTGTGGTTTGGTTTTCTCTTTACCTAGTTTTTCTTGTGAGTTTTTGTTTCTTTCCTGCAAATTTTGTTCTCATTTTTAGGGTGCTTAAGAAACCCCACTATATATATACTTATCCACTTGTTAACAAGATACACCACCTATATTGTTGAGAATAAAAAAATGGTATTTCAAGGCATTTGTTAGTATTAAACAAATGGTAGGAACACTCGAATAAGGAGTCTCTAAGTAGTACATGGAGAACCTATTCTATTTTGGGAAGAAATGGCACATATCACTAATTTTGAATTCCCTATCAAAGATCTATGAGAAGTGCTACAAATGCACAATATTCCCCCATATCCACCACCAAAATTTCATGGTTTGGAAAATGAAGACCCAGATGCATTCTCATTTGAGTTTGAAGTACTTTGTAGAGGATATGGTTTTTGTACTAATGCTCAAAGGTTTCAAGTGTTTCCTCTTACTCTTAAAGTAGCATTTCTATGATGGTTCATGAGCTGCTTGGAGGGAACTGCATTCAAACGTGGGAAGACATGAAGAATGTATTCTTAAATAAATACCAAGACTACTGTCAGGCCAATGAAGATATTTTGGAATGATACAAGGGGAAGATGAAAGTTTGGAGCACTACATGGAATAATTTTGATACAACCTTCAAAAATCGAAGCATAAACATTTGGAAAAAGAGACCCTAAAACACTCCTACTCAAACAAATCAAAGATGAATTTTTAGAACCTTTAAACCTGATAGGAGTAGGTGATGTTTTTCGCTTACTATACGATGATGTTTGTGAATTATGCATTAGTTATTCGAGAGTAATCTCCAATATTAGTATTAAATTCTTGAGAACTTTCCTCTTAATTTTTTAAATCTGCTACAAAAATAGGAGTTACGAGAGTCTCTCTAAATCTAAAATTGGATTATTTGTAGGAAGAATGGAAGCAATTCAAGGAGGATCATTCAATAAATTATTTCCCATCACTGCTATGGTTACAACAAGTATTTAAGGAATCAAGTAAGGAAATAAATCAAATGCCTAGTAATGTGCATCATTGTGCATGAATGTGTGATTGTCTTGATTTACTTTTGTTGAAGATAAATGTTTATTTACTGATGAATTAATGTGTGTTTGCATGAAGAATTGATATATGACGACATGAGATAAATTGTGAAAAATATTTAAGAAGATATCACTATTTTATCGCTTTCAACAATGAAAACACCACTTCATGTAACCATTAATCGTAAGATTTTCCAATAGGATAACAATCAGCAAAATTCCTATGAATAGATGATGATGAAGGTTGGAAAAGCCTCGACCCCTAATCATCATGCTATCCCGTATTCAAAGTATTTTGAAAAAAGTGGAAGCACTATCTATATGATAAAGAGGCCATCATCTGTACTAAGCATTAACTTCTACAATACTTACAAGCAAAGAGTGTACTTTTGAGTATTTTTAGAAGAATTTTTTTTTCCCAATTACTTTTTTTTTTTTTTTCCATTTAAAACAAAAACCTTAAATCATTTTCCTTTCAAAATTTTATCTAACATAAAATATAATTAAATTCTTAACTATTAAACATACTCGAATTATACTTATTATTGAATTTATCACTTATAAATTAATATAATTTCTTAATACCAAAATTATCACCTAAAATAATATACTCAAATATAATATTTAAAGAAAAATCACACCATCATAAAAAGCAAGAACTACAGCGTGAATCCATAACAGAGCTTTGCTGCCATCGCTTAAATGCTTGTTGTTTTTGGAATAACTGTTAATGTCATTATCATGGAAGGAACGAATAAAGGTACATAGAACGCCGTTTCAGTTTCCGCTGAATTTCCCAGAATGACTTTGATTACAACAAGCCTAGAAGAAATATAAACAGAATACAGCGCATATAAGAACAAAAGTTGGTCTGGGGTAAGCCTCAAATATTAATTTAATGGGTTGAACCATCTGTACACATTAATTTAATTGGTTGAACCATCTGTACAAACAAAAAGACTAGGAACAATATATTAAAATCCTTAAAGTTCCACTTTAAAAAAAAAATCCACTTTCATCCAAAATTTTCAAAAAGTTGAAAACTACCTAATCAGCATTCCTCCTATTTATATTATAACTCATGGAACAGGATTATAACTTAATTGTGTAATGAGAATGAAATTATTTCAATGCAAGTAGTTTGATTATTATATTACTTTATAGCTGGAATTTTGGAGCAAAGAACAGTAAGCAATTTGACCATGGTTATTATTTTATACTTAGAATTTTGGAGCAAATAAAAAGTAAGCAATGTGATTATGGAAGAGGGGAGTAATAGCGTTGATTTTAAAGGAAACCAAGAAAATTCGTTTGTAGTGTTTGCAAAATGAAATGAATAATTAAGTTGATTTTTTTAAGCATTAAGATTAATTAATAAAAGGTTTTAATAATAATTAATTATAGAATGATAATTAAATTTTTGAGGAAAAGTTTTAGGCAAAATTTCATTTACTAAATTAAATTAACAAAGAGGTGGCAAGATTTGGATAGATAAAAGGTTTCAAACTTTTTATTAAATAATGAAGAGAAAAATTAAAAAGTTTATTGGAGATATCAATCCTCTTACTCTAATTAATTATAAGGGAATTTATGAAATAATGAAGATGCTTGTTATATAGTGAGATAGTCTCCTTTAATAAGATGTCCATGCTCATTCACTTGCAACAAAAAAATATGGGTTGAATGTTTAATAAATCACGATTCCAATTATTTCCTTGCACTAGTAGAAAAATGGAGGTACTATACACCAAAATTCTATTAATTCTAGTTTGGGGGAGATTTTCTCTATATCGTTCTATGTGCACTTCTCATTTGAGAATTCCTTTGGGAACTTCGAAAATTATGTAGTTGTAGGCTTCTTCTTCTACATGGTTGTTATCTCTAGCCCCAAAAATCTTGGACGATGCCTTGTTTCTGTCACAATGTCAATCAAGTGAAATTGTCCATGCTAAATGCATATATTATACTCCGTCAAATTAGTGTCAAGTGAATCTTCTTTGCATTGTCTCAATTTGTAAATCCATTGATATTGAGAAAGTATAGGATTTTTTTGGATAGTCTTCAAAACATCAATGACGAATGAACTTGGTTTATAAGCACAAAGGGTGTTCCCCATGTGTGAAGCCTTAGAAATTAGAAGACAACTAAGTTTTCAAGAAATCCTTATTGTAGAACCGGCATCTCAAACAAGAGTTTAGGAAGAAAATAAGAATAAGGAAATAAATTTGTTAATGGGAACAATACATCACCAAAACCAAGAGTTGTGCAGATAAAAAGGAAATGTGCCTTGTTCAAGTACATATTGTTGGCAGTATGGTGTGCATGGTTCCAGATAGTTGATGATGCCATTGGTTCATGATGGAAGCTAGCTCATGTTGGCATTGATGTCAACCCTTGTAGCCTCATTGATGTTTGGATTCCATTCATTGTAGCATGGTTGCAGTTGGTTGTGTTGACATTAGGATGATTAGCATTGATGTCAACTATATGAATTCATACACTTGATGGTCAGATGTTGGCATTGGTTTGGTTGATGATGCTACTACAGGTGGATGATGCAATACATGTGATGGAGATGATGATTGACACACTAGTTGAATTGGCAACTAGGTCTTGATCTAGGTCTTCATGCTTATACTCAGGGATATTACCTTTTGCAGTATGATGGCCTTATGCTTGATGATGGTTATGTGCTACAGAGTATTAGAGGTCTATCAGAGGTGTTGCAACTTGTGGATATGATTTTTGGACAGTGGAGGACTTGTTGGCGCTCTTTCCAACCTTGTTTGTTGGCCTTCTAGATCAATTTGGAAATTACACTTGGGAGACATGTTTGATCCAATTGCAGATGTGTCAAAGGTTGTTTCAAAGGTTTGGAGGCTTGTATAGATGTTGGAGAAGGTGATCCAACATCTGGAAAAGGTTTTTAGCTGAAGGATTGATATTTCTCTTCATCCTTCGCCCCAATCACATGGCGCCAAGCCTGTGCATGTGGCTAAAGGCCCTTGGACATCGGCATACAGGCTTATGCATACAATTGAAGCTTCTAGTCAAGTTTTTCTAATGTTTTGCATGCGACTAAAGGCACTTGGATGTTGGAAGATAGGCTTATGTATGCGACTGAAGCTTCTAGTCGAGTTTTTCTAGTGTTATGCATGCGACTGATTTTTTTCACGAGATTTTCTTTGCAGTCCTCGCCTTGATCGGAAGAAAATTAGGAAGGAAATTCCTAGAAGCTTCCAGAATTAATTGTAAAGGTTAGAAATGTTTTGAAAAGGTCCTCCAATGATGTGAACATAACTATTACAAAAGTAGTGGTCTTAGTGGATTGATTTGGTCCAATTTGTGAACTCTAGATCCTAGCCCCAAGCTCAATTTCACCCTACATGTTTTATATTCATCAATTGGGTGTTGTGTTTTGGTTGATGGTGAGTGTATGTGGGTAAGAAAAGGTTGCATAGTGTGATTATGTTTCAAACCCACTGGAGAACATAGATATTCCAGTGAGTGAGTGTTAATGGTATAGAATGTAGCAGATCTTAAGCACGTTGCAAAATGGATCAGATTTGAAGATGTTGGAGTAGAGATTGTTTGGAGATATTTTGTATGTTGCTGGTGTATATTTTGTGAGTGATTATCACACTTATTTTTGCAAGAGTTGTTGATGCATTTGGAACATAGTCATAGTATCTCATGATGTTAATTTTATTATGTAGCATTCATATTTGGGTGTGAGGATTTGATATTATGTTGTTAACGGTATTCAGTTTTGATGTGACCACTATTTTCTTAGGTTGAGAGCAATACTTGTTGTGGTATTTTTATTTTGACTTGATGATGATAGCTTGTTGTTGAGAGCATGTTTGTAGAGATAAATTATTGTTGAGTAAAGCGTCTTGCATCCAGTTTGAAAATAGATGAAAGGAGATACACATAGAGGAGAGAGTGACTTCATGAGAGAGGAGCAGTGATATCGAAGCTTCAGCAAAAGGAACAGTTTCTCAATACAATGGTAGTTGGATAGTCCAATCGGATTTGGGTGAGGATTGATTGATCATGGTGGATTTCAGTGGATGGTAGTCTCTATATCCATGGAGAACATAGTCTTCCGATTTGATCAGCAGAATCGAGTCTACGGGATTATTGGATTCAACTGATTGTATATGAGATCGAGTATCCATGTTGATGGGAGTCAGAAAATCTATGTAAAAGACATATTATTCTTAATAGAAGATTCATAGCATCACAGCAGCAACAAGGGTGGTTTTTTTCCCAGTGAATTTTTTTCCACCAAATAGATTGTGTCTCTTGTATGGGTGTGTTTTTATGTGATGATTCTTGTTTCTCTAATGAATATCTTGTTTTAGTTGCTTCTATGGTTTATATGCATGAGATAATTTAATGTGTTTTTAAAAAGTCACACTATTGATTCACCCCACTCCCTCTAAATAGTGCTCAAAGGTTTCTAACAATTGGTTTCATAGCAGGGCTCTTGGTTGCAGTTTGATCACTAGAGATTATATCCAGGGTTTGTTGGCAGAAATTGAAAATTTAGTTTCATAATGGTATAAGGTATGGCACAAAAATGTAAAATATAAATTATTATCTTAAGGATCTAACATTTAGAGAATAGTATGTGAAGGTTGTGGAAATGATTCAATCGCAAATGAATTTTTGCAGCAGGATGCACAAGAAATATGCATAATACAAGAATCTTTGTGATGATGATATGAAGAGGCTAGTGGGTTTCCTGCTAAAGAAATGTGGGACAGGCTCAAAATCCTTATTTGGTGATGGCACTAGTTGCAATAAGGAAAATGAGAAGAAGAAGAAGACAAAAAAAAAAAGAACAAAAAGAAGGGCCTTCAAAAACAAGAAGCTCAACCACAAGAGTCTCATTCTTCTAATGCACATGATTCAATAGATGATGAGAATAGATCATAAAATCATGAATCCAAAGGTAAAAAAATTAATGATTTTCTTTTGAGTTATAATTATGATGATTCAGATTTAGATCATGTTAAAGCACATAATGAAGATGAGAATTTTGCTAAGGGTCTTAGAGCTGATATTTCTAGACTAACAACTGCATGAAAGG